>JAIZAY010000562.1:0-39110 GCA_029531755.1 Holothuria leucospilota
CCTGACTGCGAGGGGTTCATGTGCACGGCCCCACACCCGCACATAGGCGTCAGCCGGGCAGAGTACGACGTGGGGGGCAGGAACCCAAACTTTCCCTCCCCCCCCTACATATGTTTTACAACCGTAACCTCTTTGGGCACCTCGAACCTTTTCGTGCCCCACCTATGCAGGGCCCTTTCCGGATCAACAGTCCTGTTTTGTACACCGTACTTGGCTTTCGTACCCCCTCCTCCTGAACACTTTAAAACAGGTGCGGGGCTGCCCAACATTATCTATATGGCTTTTGGACCCCCTATAAGAGAAAGGAGGTATTTCCCTCTTCATTACCATAAACAAACGTGACTGTACCTCTTCCGTTCAATATGCCCTTCAGCTCACCTTTCCTTTTAGGTTGACCCCCGCATAATCGGGAGGACAGTTCCGTACTGGACTGGAGAACCCTCGCCAACCAGGCCCGTGGATGACCCTCGAAATTCATGTAGCAGAACTAGTCACCCACCACAGAGCGCTCATATTGTTTTAGGACGATAATCCCCTTCCATCTCCTTTAGGAGCGATACAATCGCACATCCCTCCCCTGAATTCTGGGCAGCATCTGACCTGAACTTGGTTTAGGTTCCGTAACTTGTTTTCGAGCCCCAAGCGCCTGCAACACCTCTATTTCTTTTACCTGCCACACCATTGTTCTGCAATACGCAAACAGCCTGCTCGAGGGAGAAACGCTCCCCCAGACGAAAACTCTAACTTAAAACACAAATTGTGCTATCCCCCGACTTCCGGGCATAGCAACAGTTGTGTGGGCTCGAGGCCACGGAAATTACATAGAAAAACCTCGAAACTAGTTTTGAGTTAACCAAAGGACAAAAAAATAGGATAAATTAAGAAAACACAAACTACACAGAAACAAGGTGAGGTCGCCAAACAAATGGCACCGACCAGACCTACTTTAACTACACCAAGCACCTATAAGGTTTTATGCACAAATTTCGGCAATAAATAGTACAGGCGTATCACACAGTGATACAAGTTGATCACGGGCAAAAGACGAGAGCGAAACGAAAAACCGTCTGGCTCATCGTCGAAAGCCTGAACTACTAGTTCAGCCAAACTGGCCCATATTCGAACCTCTACGTCCTTTTTAGTGTTGGTGCTGTTTTAAAAGCATGCAAGAAACGGCACATACAAACAAAGAACAAAAAAACTCAAACAAAAACCGTATCGGGCGAACATAAATGCAAACTAATTTACAAACACTAAAATCAACCAGAACATTATGTTCCATTACAGTATGGAACTACTGAGATTTAGTACCCGCCACGGGCGTCCCACCCAAAATAGAACACTGTCCACAGGGTGGTTCCCAACCACACAAACCACCCCAAAACAAAGTTCAACAAGAGAACGCACACAAGAGGGGAATCGGGCAAGGGGCTGTGCGAGTAGGCACAAATTCCACCACAAGGGATCATAAGAAAATATAAGGAGACTCCAAGAGTGCAACACCACGTCCCGAAGGCAACACCACTCGCCGAAATTCAACACCACGTACCCGAAGGCAACACCAAGCCCTAATGCAACACCACGCCCCGAATGACACCCGCCACCATCCTCGAAGGCACAGGACAAACACCACCCCAAGGCAACAACCTACGCCCGAGGCAACACCCACGTCGCCACTCCCGAAGTCAACACTACACCCTACAGAGCAACATCACCGGTTAAAAGCACCGGTGCAAATACAGGTGCTCAGACCTGCCCAAGGGTGCCCTAGGCAGTTTTGTGTCAAAGGGTAACCCGTCATTGACTTACCTACTGCCCCGACGTTTTAATAGAAACCAAACAAACGTCCACAACACGTATGCATTTTAAAATAAGCTTCCTAACCCAGGACGGTCCTTTTAGTTCCCGATCGTCACTTCCAGTCTTGAATTTTTTAGCGCGTACGTAGAACTTGGGGCACACGAAGAACCAACTGTGTAGAACCTAAGAACGCTGACCGTGAGAACACAAAACAGACACTCGAACTATATTACAGACATTCTATTACATTGCGCAATAGGAAACTAAAATGTCCTTTGCTACCACTTTTCCACCCACCACCCCAAAACCAAGCCAATCACGTAGGATCTATTTGCAATTTCTATTTACCAATTAACTATCACCACGGCCCGCCCCGGGCACTGACACAAGTGTGAAGTTAGTGTAGTTAGTTTAGATGGGATTAACAGACACAATCAACACAAATGTGTTATGTATTGTCAAAAAAAAACATAGATAAAAAAGGTAAAAACCCAAAAAGGACAAAACAATTGGGGAAAATCCAAAATGTCTAGACAAAGCAAATTGCGGGAGTCCATGTCAAAACTTCCTATAAAGGTTACTGTCGTTTGGAGAAAGTCCAAAAAGAATGGGATCTACGTGCTCAAAACAATGCCTTAAGGTCTGGAACGTGTCATACTTCTGACGAATATGGAGGAGGTATGTCATAGCATCGAGCGAGAATTTGGACCTACGGTGGACATCGGCCCATCACGACATGGATACAATACATTTCCTCTCGCTTCCCCTTGGAGCAATCAAGCCTGGGTTAGGGTACGTATGACCGATTCGGTGTGCTCTAGTCAAAGTACCAAAGTCATCCCGAGGGGTGGTGAAGGGGGGTGGTGTGCGCGTTCCCTTGCGGAATGAGGGAAGGCGCGCATTACACACAGTCACAGACCGTTTGGTTTTGACCTGGGTATAAATTTGTTTTCTCGGAGGGGAAAGAATCCCACAGTTACCTTGGTGCCATTTTTGGATTTTATATAGACCGTTGATGTTCGGACAAAATATAATCATTGTTGGGGTAGTAGGAGTTGTTAGTGTCCATGCTGTAGGGCGTTCCTTAAGCTAGCGTGTCTTCATTGGAGGGAAGGGGGGGAGGATGAATTTCCGTGTATGGCCCACGTGGCTCGGAAAACCCACGTGCGGCACAACTGATGTCTCAGTCTTACCAATTGGAGTACGTTTCCATGACAGCCATTACACTAGGTGTGTTTTTGCTCATAGAGGATACTGCCTTCAAGAGCGTAAAAGGCTTGACAGTGAGAGGTCCTGTGAACACATGGAACTGTCGGTTCGTGCAGGCCTCGATCAGCTCGAATGCCATCTTAAGTGCCTGGAATTCAGCGTTAATTATTGATGCATCATCCGGCAGTCTGACTTGTAAGAATGTCTTGGCATGTTGCTGCAGGCCGCCTACACTCTGTTCGTTGACTTTGGAAAACCATCGGTAATAATTGCATGATAACGACGGTACTTATATCTCAGTTATTAAGCTGGCACTGTATCACCAGTTTCATTGGTTGAGTTCTTTTACAAGTGGACCACCAAACCTGCCGAACGTCGACCTTGGCAAACGGACGAAGTCGGCCTCCCACCCTCAAAAGCTTTAAATCTTCCGTCCTCGAACTCCGACGCCAGGACCGAACGTCCGCAGTCTTCCTCCCCCTCTCCCCTAAACACAATATTCCACCGGTCCATCCACAAGCCACTTTATGGAGGCCGAAAACAAAGGTAAGTATCCCGCGAACACTTGTATTCATGGCGGGGGTGACAGACCATACAAAGCGTAGTCCTGGCTGACGGACCGCGAGCGCACTGTGTTACAACGTGAGCGATCATCCAGAGCTTGAACCCACTCCAAGGCAGAGGAAGGGCCTACAAAAGCCACACTTTGGATTGCCAAAAACACATGTGTCCCTCTCCCACCCTGTGCGATCCAGTGCGGGGTCAAATTCCTCTCCAAGACCGGCGCCACCGCAGGCTTGAAGATTCGTTACGATCGTCGTGTGGCGATCACGCCACAGCGGTCACGGCCGCGGTGGATCGAGTGTCCTGCTGATGACCGTACACGCCAACACTTCGCAGGGGGGGGTTTCCGGCCCTGATAGCATAGTCGTTTTTGGTTGGCCTGACCAACAAGTCAGCAAAAATGGCCCGGTACGGTTTCCCCCGACTGGACTGCAAAACGTCCCCTAACAGTTGACATAATACGTAGTGTCGTTCCTCATCTGCAGTATTCCTGTCGTTGGGTCTCCAACTGTGAGTGTAACACTGTTGTAAAACAGGGTAGCAAGAAACCAACGGAATGATAATCCCCCCAATACGGACAAAGTATCAAGACGGCAGCTGACTTTACGACAGCACTATAAACACATTTGGTCAGGAGAAAAAACGGAAGGCCTTCGAAGGAAAGTGCACAAGGCCCAATCCCCCTGCCTAGCGACCTGGTACACACAACGACCACGCACTTTTCTTCTCCTGTACCCAGCTTCCTTTTTCCCTGACAAAGAAACCTAAACACAGCCCTCTGCGAGTCACAAACGCACCAGGACACCCTCTGAGCGGCCAGACACAGTGCCCGGATAGACCACAAGAGAGGGTAAACGAAACCGTTTTTATAACGTTTACCATTCCCCAACAGACTAATGTGGCGATCGCCAAAGTCCTTCACCTATCTTTCCACCAGGTCCACTTTCGCTCATTTCAGTGGTAAGGTGACTCAGTAAGTCTTAGAGCAAACAGATGTGTCCCATTCAATACGCACTAACACGTTCCGTTCAGGTTCAGTTGACGAGACAGACGTGTTGTCGGTTTCGGCTCTCGTCTTTTGCCGTGGCCAAAGCTTGTATCATGTGTCGATAGCTGTACTATTTAATTGCAATTGTTCATAAAACTCTTATAGCGTTCTGTGTGTGTAGTTAATGAAGAACTAGGGTCTGGTGCGTGTCCATTTGTTTTGCGACCAGGCTCACCTTGTCTTTTCTCTGCTTTTTTTTTTTCCAAAGTCCCCTGCGTCCTGCTGGCGAAGATACCAGGGGCGAAAACCACACAATACCCCCGGGTAGGACTTAAAACTCCATCCGTTTGTGGAGTTTGTTTAAACGTGGGAGTAAGAGGTTAACCCTTTGCCACAACTCTAAACTGGCCTCCGGGGCAACCCTTGGGCCAAGGTTGTCGCTGACTCTGATTTTGGCCCCGGTGCTTTTTAAAGAGTGCTGTTGCCTTTGGGCGTAGTGGTTGCCTTCGGGCGTGGGTGTTATGCCTTCGGGCTTAGTGTTGCCCTTCGGCGGCGTGGTTGCCTTCGGGTGTGTTTTGGGCCGTCGTGCGTGGGTGTTGCCATTCGGGCTTGTGTTGCCTTCGGGCTTGGTGTTGCCGTTCGGGCTTAGTGTTTCCCTTCGGGCCGATGGTGTTTGCCTTCGGGGGAGGTGTTGCCTTCGGGCTTTAGGTGTTACCGTCCGGGCGTGGTTGATGCCTTCGGGCGTGGTGTTGCCTTCGGGCTTGGTTTGCCCGTCGGGCGTGGGTGTTGTCTTTGGGTTGGTTCGTGTGGTGATTTGGTGTGTGGTGAATTTAGGTGTGGGTGGTCTTTGTGGGGCTTGTTTTTGAGTGTGACCGGGGGAGGTTGGTCTGTGGGGTCTTTGGGTTGTTGTCATGTGTGTGTGTGGTTCTATTGTTGTAATGAACATAATTTTCTATTTTGTGTTGGTGGTGTGGTGGATAGTTTTTCCTTGTATGTTCCTGTCGCGCATCCGGGTTTGGAGTTCTTAGTTTTTTGTTTTTGTATGTGCCGTTTTCGATGCACTTAAAAAGCACCCCCGAAGGAAGTCCTGTGTAAGACGTTTAAACTGCATCCGGTTTGTGGATCTTGTAAGCGTGGGGATAATGATGGTAACCCTTTGGCCACAACTGCCTTCCGACGGAACACCTTTGGGCAAAGGTGCGCTGTATTTTTTTGCGCCAGTTTTGTTTCAGTTTTTTTTCGTTTTGTTTAAATAGTGTATATAGTTTGATCATACTGTAAATATAGCTAGTTACCTCCACCGCTCGGACCCCTCGTGCAGGTGGAACCCCCGCCCCGGAACCCCTCGTGGCCCCTTGGAGCAGTTTTGATTGATTGCTTGGTCTGTGTTTTTGGGTTTTATTATATGTGGTTGTTGTTGGGTGGTGGTTGGTCTTGGTGTTTTGTCTTTCGTTGGCGTTATGTAGTATATTGGTTTAGGGTGAGGACGGGGGAGGTTTGGTTTGGGTGTCATTTGGTTTGGTCAGTGTGTGTGTGTTCTGTTTTTGTGTCGGGTGAGCTAATTTTTTCTGTTTGGTTTGGTATCAAATTTGTGTTGGTGATGGTTTTTGCCTTTGTGTTCCTGTCCGTGGGTCGCGGTTTTGAGTTTTTTTTTTGGGTTTGTTTGTATGTCCCGTTTCAGGGAAAAAAAAACTAAAGCACTGAAAAGCATACGTACCCGTCGCGTGGAGGGTTCTGCTCCCCGAAGGAGTAACAACGTCCCCAAGGGACAAACTTTGACTTAACTGACACCACCTGACAGTGGTCCCGTTCTAGACTGGCTGAATAGAACCCTTGTTTCTGTGTAGCTTGTGTTTCTTACTTTATCCTATTTTTTGTCCTTTTGTAAAACTAGTTCTGAGGTTTTTCCTCTTTTCATTCCGTGGCCTCGAGCCACACAACTGCTGCTATGCCCGGAAGTGGGGATAGCACAATTGTTAAGTTGGAGTTGGAGTCAGATCAGGTCTTCGAAGAGAGCAGACGTGTTTTCGTCGAGCTCTCGTCGCTTTGCCGTGCTCAACCTTATCACTGTGTGATAGCTGTACTACTAATTGCAATTGTGCATAAAACCTTTTAGCGTGCTTGTGTTGTAATTGATAAGTAGGTCTGGTCGTGTCCATTTGTTTGCGAACCCTGGAAACGCGCTTTGTTTCATGTGTAGCTTGTGTTTTTTCCTTACTTCATCATCCTAAATTTTGTCCTTTGTAAACCCTGGTCAGAGTTTTTTCTTTTCGTTCCGTGGCCTCGAGCCGCACAAACTGCTGCTATGCCCGGAGGTCGGGATAGCACAATTGTTAAGTTGGAGTTTTCGTCTGGGGTGAGTGTCCCTCCCCCACAGGCGTTTACTGTGTTAAAAGACAATGGAGTCGAAATTGGAGAAATTGAGATGTTGCAGGCGCTTGAGGCCCGCAACACGTATGACCTTAAGTTTAAGTCTGATGCTGCCCGTGTTAAGGGTGTGTCATACCTGAAGGGGGTGGAGGGGCTCACTGTCATCGAGGTCGATCAGCGCCTGGTTGCGAGGGTTCTTAGTCAATACGGAACTGTCTCTGAAATGCGGTGGTGTAAATATACTGCGGGTGAGTTGAAAGGTATATTTAATGGCAAGAGACAGTTTCGTATGGAACTGGTGAGGGACATTCCATCGTTCCTCTTCATAGGGGGTTCCAAGGCCCACATTAGGTACTTTTGCCAGCCCCGTACCTGTTTCAGATGTGGAGAGGAGGGGCACGAAGCCAAGTCGTGTCCCAGCAGACGTTGTGGGAAATGTTTGCAGTTGGTGCACGGCAAGGCAGAGTGTCCCAACGAGGTACGGTGCATCCTCTGTGGGGAGGAGGGACATGTGTTTGGTTCCTGCCCCACATCGTACTCTGCTCATGTCAGTGCCGATGTGGGGTCGGCACCTGAACCCTCGCAAACAGGCCCACAATATTCAACCCAGGAATTAGAGGAGGCGGCACTTGAGGTGGAGCAGGACTTCCTTGCCTCTAAGCAGTGTGAGGGAGGTACTGGGACTCCTCAGGCAGACTGTCCGCCATCGTTGGCAGCGGCACCCGGACAGGTTGAAATAATGACAGAGGAGGACCTCGATCTGTCCTCAGACTCGGCGATGTCGGATGGCGGGGAGCGTGCCTCAGAGCCTCCTCCAAAGGATCCACCTTCGGGGGAGGGTTGGTTTGATTTGTGTGAGGGGGAGGGGCCAGAGTCTGCACTAAAGAGGTCGGCTTCGGGCGAAGTATCAGACAGGGGAACCCATCACTCTGGGACGCCCGTACCGAGCCCACGGATTAAAAAGATAAGGTCCCAGTCAGAGTATTTAGTGTGAATGGTTTTGCCTTTGTGTCCCGTTTTCTTTTGGGGTTTCTGTTCTGTTTGTGTCTGTGCCCATGCATGCCACAAAGTTTTTTGGTGGTTCAGTGTAAATAGGTTTGCTTTGTTCCACATTAGGTCCGCCCGGCTACAAGCATGTAAAGAGCACATCACATTGTTAATACTGTAAATAGTGGGGTTGGCCACATGAATGCTGGCCTGGTGTATATAGTTGTCCTTGTGTTTCATGTCACGTCCGGTGTTTTGTTCCGGAGCACGTAAGGAGCACCCATAGTTACTAAAGCATTGAACAGACTCAACCTGAACACTCTTCTGTTGATGTAAATGGGTATGTAAATAGTTTTGCCTAGTGAGATTGTAAATAGTCCTATGTAACTAGTTTGGGTTCGGAGTTGTTTTGTACATATGTTTGCTAGCGCAATGTACAGAATTCTGTAAATAGTTCACCTTTGTATTTTTGTCCGGTCAGGTTTAAGTTCTCCTTTGTTTCTTCGTGCCCGTTTCTACGTACGTAAAAAGCTAGCTGTACATAGTTATCACAGACATTTTGTTTGCTAGCGCAATGTACAGAATTCTGTAAATAGTTCAGAGTTATGTTTTTGTCCGGTCAGGTTTAAGTTCTACTTTTTTCCTCGTGCCCGTTTCTACGTACGTAAAAAGCTCTCTGTTTCGGTGCGGGCGGGCCGGGTGATAGTTAATTTGTAAATATTGTGATTGTAAATAGCCTGTGTAATTGGCTTGGGTTTTGCACATAGTTATCACAGAAGTTTTGTTTGCTGGCGCAATGTACAGAATTCTGTAAATAGCTCAGAGTTGTGTTTTTGTCCGGTCAGGTTTATGTTTTCCTTTGTTTCTTCGTGCCCTTTTCTGTGTGCGTAAAAAAAGCACTTGTAAATATTGATGTTGTTTGTAAATATGGAACTACTGTCATTTGTAAATAGGACTGTGTTTGTACATAGGTGGCTTGTGAGGTACTTAAGTTGTAAATATGTATATATATATATATATATATATATATATATATATCAGACAGGGGAACCCATCACTCATATAATATATCAGACAGGGGAACCCATCACTCTGGGACGCCCGCACTGAGCCCACGGATTAAAAAGATAAGGTCCCAGCCATAGTATTTAGTGTGAATGGTTTTGCCTTTGTGTCCCGGTTTTCTTTTGGGGTTTCTGTTCTGTTTGTGTCTGTGCCCATGCATGCCACAAAGTTTTTTTGGTAGTTCAGTGTAAATAGGGTTGCTTTGTTCCACATTAGGTCCGCCCGGCTACAAGCATGTAAAGAGCACCTCACATTGTTAATATTGTAAATAGTGGGGGTTGGCCACATGAATGCTGGCCTGGTGTATATAGTTGTCCTTGTGTTTCATGTCACCTCCGGTATTTTGTTCCGGAGCACGTAAGGAGCACCCATAGTTACAAAAAAGCATTGAACAGACTCAACCTGAACACTCTTCTGTTGATGTAAATGTGTGTGTAAATAGTTTTGCCTAGTGAGATTGTAAATAGTCCTATGTAACTGACTTGGGTTCGGGGTGGTTTTGGACATAGTTATCGCAGAAATTTTTGTTTGCTAGCGCAATGTACAGATTTCTGTAAATAGTTCACCTTTGTATTTTTGTCCGGTCAGGTTTAAGTTCTCCTTTGTTTCTTCGTGCCCGGGTAGGACTTTAAACTGCATCCGGTTCTAGAGCTTGTTTAAGCGTGGGGATGAGGTTACCCTTTACCACAACTGCCTCCGGGGCACCTTGGGCAAGGTGCACCTGTATTTGCCCTGTGCTTTTTACGTGTTGTTGCCTTCGGGCGTGGTGTTGCCTTCGGGCGTGGTGTTGCCTTCGGGCGTGCGGTTGCCCTCGGGCGTGAAGTTGCCTTCGGGCGTAGTGTTGCCTTTGGGCGTGTGGTCGCCTTCGGGCGTGGTTTTGCCTTCGAGCGAGAAGTTGCCTTCGGGCGTGTTGTTGCCTTCGGGCGTGAAGTTGCCTTCGGGCGTGGGTCGCCTCGGGCGTGGTCTTGCCTTCGGGTGTATTGTGTTGCCTTCGGGGGTGTTGTGTTGCCTTCGGGCGCGTTGTGTTGCCTTCCGCCGTTGTTGCTTTTGGACGTTTGTTGTTGCCTTCGGGTGTGTGTTGCTGCCTTCTGGCGTGTGTTGTTTTCCTGTTTGTAAATGGTCTTGTGTGGTGGGTGGGCTGGGGGTGTCGTATATGTTGGTCACAGAAATTTTGTTTTGCTAGCTTTATGTAAGGTAACTTTGTAAATGATTGTAAGTAGTTCATGGTTGTGTTCTTGCCGGTCCGGATTTGGTTCTTCCTTATTGATAGTGTCCGTTTCTATGCACTTAAAAAGCCCCTAACCAAATACCCAACAAAGCCCAACACAATCAGATTCTGCCACAGTTAAATAAAACTTGTCAATCGGCTCATTCCCAAAGTGTGCTTATTTTACGTGATTAGAAACGGACAGGACCATAGAAAGAACAAACCAAAACGGGAACGAGGCTTCAATACAAAGGCATAACTATTTACATAAAGTTAAACACTATCAGCACGTGCTGTGCCGAGTGTTTTATAGGCTAAGTGCTTGGAGACGAACAGAACACAAATCACAAAACAAAAACCAGCAAGCACTTATTTCAAGAGTTCCGTTCAGGTCCTCGACGAGAGCAGACGTCTTCGTTTCGCTCTCGTCGTTTTACCGTGACCGTGCTAAATAGTTCAGAGTTCTGTTTTTGTCCGGTCATGTTTGAGTTCTCCTTTGTTTCTTCGTGCCCGTTTGTGTATGTGAAGAGTATTTGCCGTGCTAACCCTTTATCACTATATGTGATAGCTTCATAGTCGCGATACACAATGTTATGTTGCGCACCTTGAATTTCCTGGAAATCTCCACTGCAATGCAATTATAAAGACAATTCCACAAACCTACACGCAAGTTCTAATATTGAGATAATAATAACGTAACATGAATGAACAAGGGATAATGCCTAGCCTAAATGTGGCTAAGTTACGACCTTGACTATGATTTTCCGCTGCGGTGCTTTTCATGTGCTTAAAAATGGGCATGGTAAAACCAATCAGGCCTCAAATATCGAGATGCTCGTGGCCCGAACTGCCAATTTCTGACCGATTTGTGTAGGAAACAAATACTTTTTATCTGTTGTCTACAAACCAAAATTTTTTGACACTAGGCGGGGTCGTTGTGAGGTAGTCAGCAGGCCTTTTTACCTTAGTGCGCAACATTGCAACCCTCTCAAGATTTAAAATCGCTCAACGGTACCTGTAAATAACGTGGCCAAATTCTCACCAAATCGTGCAGATCACCAGAAATTCACAAGTAAGGTTACAGAAGGTTTTTTGTATTTTGTTTGTCATCCGACGGGTTTTGTTTAGTTTTGTTTTCGATCGTGTCAGTTTCGAAACACGTTAAAGGTTAGTTATTAGTTAGATGAGGTTTAACGACACACCAACACGAATGTGTTATATAGTGTCAGCTAGATAAAAGAAAAAAGTAATGGTGAGGTGAAATCACCTAACAGGAAAAAGGATTGGGCAAAATACTAAGATATCTAAACAAAAACCAATGTGGGAGTCATGTCAAAATTTCATGTGAAGGTTACTTTCTTTGAGAAAGTCCAGAATGAGCGAAGGATCTGTGTGCTCAAACAACGTCTTCAGGTTTGGCACAGTGTAGTACTTATGACGGATATTGGAGTATTCATAGCAGTCAATGAGAATGTGACTAACGGTGATAAAGGAAAATAAAAGTAAGGAAAAGAAATGCATGAGTTCAGTTCAGGTCTTCGGCGAGAGCAGACGTGTGCTCTCGCCGCCTACTTTATCGTTGTTATTGCGTTGGGTTCCCTTTCTGTTTCCTACACATCGTTTTAGCAAAGGGTACTTAGGGTTTTTTCTCTCCCATTGTTGCGTGGCCTCGAGCCACAAACCACTTGCTGCTATGAACCCTCGCAAACAGGCCCACAGTATTCAGCTCAAGAATTAGAGGAGGCGGCACTTGAGGTGGACCAGGACTTCCTTGCCTCCAAGCAGTGTGAGGGGGGTACTGGAACTCCTGAGGTAGACTCTCCGCCACCCTTAGCAACGACAACCAGTCAAGTTGAAATAACGACAGTAGAGGAGGACCTCGATCTGTCCTCAGACTCGGCAATGTCGGATGGCGGGGAGCCTGCCTCAGAGCCTCCTCCAAAGGATCCACCTTCGGGGGAGGGTTGGTTTGATTTGTGTGAGGGGGAGGGGCCAGAGCCTGCACTGAAGAGGTCGGCTTCGGGCGAAGTATCAGATAGGAGAACCCATCACTCTGGTGGGACGCCCGTACCGAGCCCACGGATTAAAAAGATAAGGTCCCAGTCAGAGTATTTAGTGTAAATGGTTTTGCCTTTGTGTCCCCGTTTTCTTTTGGGGTTTCCGTTCTGTTTGTGTCTGTGCCCATGCATGCCACAAAGTTTTTTTGGTAGTTCAGTGTAAATAGGTTTGCTTTGTTCCACATTAGGTCCGCCGGCTACAAGCATGTAAAGAGCACATCACATTGTTAATACTGTAAATAGTGGGGGTTGGCCACATGAATGCTGGCCTGGTGTATATAGTTGTCCTTGTGTTTCATGTCACGTCCGGTGTTTTGTTCCAGAGCACGCAAGGAGCACCCATAGTTACAAAAAAGCATTGAACAGACTCAACCTGAACACTCTTCTGTTGATGTAAATGGGTATGTAAATAGTTTTGCCTAGTGAGATTGTAAATAGTCCTATGTAACTAGTTTGAGTTCAGGGTGGTTTTGTACATAGTTATCGCAGAAATTTTGTTTGCTAGCGCAATGTACAGAATTCTGTAAATAGTTCACCTTTGCATTTTTGTCCGGTCAGGTTTACGTTCTCCTTTGTTTCTTAGTGCCCGTTTCTACGTACGTAAAAAGCTTCTTGCTGCTATGCCCGGAGGTCGGGATAGCACAATCGTTATGTACTGGGTAGGACTTTAAACTGGATCCGGTTGTGGACCCCGGTATGAATTCCAGTTGAACCCAGTTGGATATTTTCAACTAGGTTGAACTGGGTTTTTCAACTAGGTTCAATGTGTGTTTTGGAACATCCTCAACTAGGTTTTCAGTCAACTGGGTTTTGGTCAACTAGGTTTTGGTCAACTGGGTTTGGTTCAACTAGGTGTGGTCAACTAGGTTTTGGTCAACTGGGTTTTGGTCAACTGGGTCTCCAGTCAATTGAGTCTTCAGTCAACTGGGTTTTGTTTTACTGGATTTTCCAACTGGGTTCTTTTTCAACTGGGCTCAACCATTTTTTTCATCAACTAGGCTTCACTGCATTTAAGTTAATATATATTTATATATCTAAGCCTAACCTGATCTACTGGGTATTTTAATTGGAAGGTTTTTGAATCACTCTACACATAACAATACTTACAGTACACACAACTTCCAAAATACTAAATTTTTATTCTTCCACTGTATCACTCTATATAAATGTGCACAGTATCATAGCCGTGTTTTGCATGTCTAACATAAAGTCTGTCATTATTATATATCAAAACAAGCACATTGCTTTTTTAATTGTGCTGTAGTTACTACCGTACTTGACAGAACACTTTCAGAGAATCTGTGAATGAACATTTCAGTACCGGTACTTAAACTTCACAAAGATGCATTGAGCAGAATAGTGTCAAATGAAGTTCATAGCCACTGTCAACTATAGTCCAAAGCATCCTACATCTAACAAGAACATGCACTGGAAAAGGAGAGAGTTAAATTAATCCAAGCCAAAAGTTTGTTGAAAATTCACTTCGATATTAGCCAAAAGCTGAGTTTCACTAGTTACACTACAGTATCCAACAAATTTGCTTTTTTACAGTAGGTAGCAGTACTTGAAATGTTACATTATACAGTAGCTGGATACAGTTTGCAACATACAGGATTTTAGGAAGTTGGGGACCCATGTTAATTCATGACTGCTGCATGGGTGCCTCCATCTTTAGTCTGACTGTTGTAAAGCAGGAGCTGGTTACTATAATTAAAACAGCCTCTTGCCCTCCAAGTTTAATAGTACTCTTCATGGCTTCTCAAATGCTGCTCCCAGACAGCTGAGTGTTTGGAAAGTCCAGTTCTTACAAGAATGTGGATAGCTACAGTATTTTGGTTTGTTGCGTAACGAGTAACTTTTTGCATCACTTCGTGTGAACTTACTGAGAGCACTGTCTTTTATCATTCAGAATCTTGAGCCAGAAAAGTTTCCAGTATATAAGGTACATATACGTATAAATAAGACACGTAACTTCTGCCAGGTCTTTCTTCATAACACATGAGAGTCCACTGGTGTTTGGTGTTAACGAATACTGTACAGTACATGGCTTTAGGCCCATAGAGAAACACGAATGTGTAACATAAACTACTGTAGCTTGATACTGGCACTTCTTTTAAGTATGGTATACTGTACAGTTGTGGACCTATGTTGCAATTCCATTGAGTAACAACTCATTACAGTATAACCATACTGTTTACTTTCAAAACATTGTAAATTTAGGGTTGCCATTTCAAGTACTGTGGCAGCTCTCTTTTACTTGTATATACTGTAATGTAGAGGATTCCATACAGTCTTTAACTCCAATCACAACTCACACTTGAGGGTTCCTTGTAAAAGTTGTTTCAACACATTTAAAAGTTCAGGAGCTGACAACATGTTGGCTTCAGGCTTTGACAAATTTCTTTTTCATTACTTGTCCAACGGGCTAGCTGTTCTCTTAGTCTACTTGTCCGCATGAATATCTACTTGTCCACTTTTAATATGCCTTGGAACTCCTTTGTGGAAGAGACTTCGCAAGGATACTTGTCCAGCAGGCTATCATACTGAACAATTCACTTCCCCGAGTGAGTTTTTACTTGTCCCGGACTATAGGGCGGGGGAATTGTCGAAGCCTGGTTGGCTTAAAGTCTAACAAAAATTTTGTAGATAGCCTTACTTGTTTTCCTGCAAAGATTAAGCGACGTTTGAACTCTGGTGTAATTATCATTACAGAAGCCAGAGTGTAGTACCCACTAAGCATCACTTTAACATTAACAAATGTCCAGTGTGTCCACTACCTCATCTCCTGTTGAAGCGAAATAAGCCAACTGTCTGTACTGTACATCCAAGCTCTGAGTTTATACTGTACTACACAGAGTGCCCATCATAATTCCAAAGGTTACGTAGGGTTGATCATGCCATGCTGTACGAGTTCCCTGTAGTGAAGAGAATGATAAATAATCTGAAAACACTAATTGTTACAATGATGATGCTATTATCACAGTAAGTTAGTTAGTTAGATGGAGTTTTACGGCCCAGTTTACAACCTACTGGTTCAAGTCAAGCCGGCCATGGCCTTTTTTCCAGTTGTGGCTCACTGGCTTGTTTTCCCTACTCCATTGCTTATGCGGAGCATCACGCACAACGGCAGTAGGTTCCATTTTTAGAGTCTTTGGTATGACTCGACCTGGGAATCGATCACAGTAAGATCACTGAACAAGGTCTGTGAGGGTGCGTGGGGTTTAATTTTGTTATCAGGACCTTTATTGACCTGGGGGGAGGAGGCTAGTTTGTCAGGGGCAACTTTGTCAAGGGGTGAGTTTTTAAGGGGTAAATTTGTTAGCCTAGACTTTGCTATTGAACAAGACTGGTCCCCGAAAATTTTACAAACCCACACACAATTTGTTAAATTTACAATGAAGTTAAAAGTTCATATGCATTGCTCAAAATAGTGGTCACATATGTGCTTTTAGAAGATATTCATTGAGAGCTGTATAGCAAGTGCAGTATAAGAGCATCTGTAGGACAATTGTCGCCATTCACCGGACACCACAACAAATAGCCTTGATACTCCAAAATTCTAAAAATATTTTACAATCTTGCAAGCCAGCATTGCATATAAGTTAGATGTTAGACCGAAAAGGGATAAAATTAGCAAAAGCAAACATATTCATTGCAAAATATTAAGGAGCATGTACTGCTTGATGACATGAAAAAAAAAATAAATAAAAAATCGATTTAAATAAAAAAAATCTGATTTAAATTAAAAATATCTGACATCCTTCCTGTTTTTAATCAAAAAATTGCCATTGCCTACTGTATTTGAAGATGGAAGCAATCCTTAACTGCAATGAGGCTGGTGCTTTCTAAATTGTGTTCATGTATCATACATGGGGACGTTTTTGTATCACATAAATAATAACATGGGATGTTTTGGTGGCACAATTGCAGAATACCCCTCGAGATTGAAGCTCTTGCTTTTAACGGGCTATGGGGCTATGCAGTCACTCACCTGTAGGCTACAGTAAGTACTATCTACTTGTTAGTTTATTAAGACATGGGCAACAATGAGTCGTTCTCAAATTTAACTTACCTGTTATATTCATATACCCATAATATTGATTTGTTCTGACTTTGTATCCCTGTAGCCATTTCAAGGATACTACCTTTTTATTCTTAATCTAGTCTGACTGCGTATCCTCATAGCCTCTTAAAACTATATCCCGAAATTGCAACTGGGTACCCCCGTAGCCTCTTATAATTATATCAAAAAATTGTTTTCCCTTAAAGGGCACACTAAACCGTACGGAATTTCACCTAGGATTTAGTATTTTCGATATAGCCTATCCTCTCTAATACTTAGATATTTCCTTTTAAAAACAAAAAATAGTTATGTGCAATAACTCATAGTCACTATCTACCCTGCTGTTTCCCTGGCTTAGCTTTGATATGCGGAGTATTCTGCAATTACTGTACTCCGTTTTGTTTTCTGTTAAAGGTTACAATAAACGGTATGGAATTTCACTAAGGACTTAGTAATTATTTTCGATCTAGCCTATCCTCTTTAATACTTAGATTTATCAGTCTCCAGTCTTCAGTAAAGAACTCTAAAAAGGTAAGAATGCCATCACAGAGTAAACAGTCAACAATTGAAAAGCCAACAAGGGAGACACAACCACCACAAAAAGTGCAAAAGTGCAAAATATATTTACAAGACCATAAAACTGGGAAACCACTAAGTAACAAGTGCAAGTAAAAGCAAACGACAATGGCGCTAATGAGCTAACTGGGTGAGGACCCATGTGTATATTCTTTTCAAAACAAAAAATGGTTATGTGCAATAATTCATAGCCACTACGTACAGTAGCCTGCTGTTTCCCTGGCTTACAGTAGCTTTGATATGCGGGGTATTCTGCAATTACAGGTACTCTGGTTTTGGTAAAAAGTGGGGATGTTTTGGTAGCCAAAAAGCCGGGATGTTTTGGTTAAGGGACATTTTGACTGGATACCTTCGTTTTAACCCCTCTGCTTTTTCCGAAATCAACATACTATAGGCCTACACAGGCCTAGGCTATTCTTAGGCTAGAGCCGCTAGGCCTAGACCTAAATCAGTATAGGCCTACCTTGCTCAACATTCCAACGCACCCTGCTAACTAGCTTAAATTTTGAATTTGATGGCCAATGTTATCAATTTTAGGGCATTTGCTCAAAATTCACAGTTTTCTCTTCATAAACCATTTATCATAGGGCTACAGATCTGAGAACAGCAGTTGTCACACTGGGTTAACACTAGGCTGTACTACTGTGCACAGTACATATGGCTGTTAAGCTATGTCCTAACCACAGGCGTTCGAAACGTTACATACTTATACTACACACTATACATATATATATATATATATATATATATATATATAAACAAGGTATATATTAACAAGGTAGGGCATTTCTCAGTACCAAGCACGAATTTTGGCCTATTTTTTCACTCTTACTCTTACCGCGAACCTCAAAAGACTTTGTTAATCACGTCATCTGTTCCAGTAGAACATCCAACACCTCATCGGATACAATTTTGTGCATAAGATTAACTCCAAACAGTAAAAAATGTGAGAAAATAAAATTTGGAGCACAAGCAGTCGCCTCGCACTTCACTATGATAGTAGCCTGCGTAGCTATCCATACCATCTTTTGCTTTGCTTCATCATCCGTTACGTGTTTCCGTGAGAAACACGGCATAGATAGCTACGCAGGTTACTATCATTTGTATCGCGTGCAGTGAAGTGCGAGGCGACTGCTTGTGCGCCAAATTTTATTTTCTCTTATTTTTTTTACTGCTTGGAATTAATCTTATGCACAAAATTGTATCCAATGAGGTGGTGGATGTTCTACTGGAACAGATGACGTGATTAACAAAGTCTTTTGAGGTTCGCGGTAAGAGTAAGAGTGTAAAAATAGGCCAAGAGTCGTGCTTGGTACTGAGAAATGCCCTACCTTGTTAATATATATATATATATATATATATATATATATATATATATATATATATATATATATATATATATATGTATAGTGTGTAGTATATGTATGTAACATTTCGAACGCCTGTGGTCCTAACGACACAAATGCCTTTTAAATATCTAGGCAAATTTCTATCTTTTTGGCTTATAAGGGAGCAGAATACATGGTTTGATAGGAGAAACTTAAAACATGACTTACTATGATTCTGATAGTTCTTCGGTGACACAAAAGTTGAAATTTCCAGGTAATTGAAGAGAAGTGCAAGCACCAACTTTCAAAAAGAGGTAACTGTCGGAATATGTCACAGTGTCTCCACAAATCAAGTTTCATTTTCCTGATTAACGGCACTAACATTTCCCTAACATTTAATACTTCTATTACTTTTTGCAAAGATTTTAAGTCCTAATGTTCAAGTTCTGTTGCATAAAATACATTTTAATTCAAGTTTTGGCAATTTTAGTTTGTTAAATAACCCTGTTAGCACCTAAAATTCCATACACTTCAACAATATCAGGAAAATTCCTGCAACATTCAGATTGTTAATACATGCGTCTGTACTGTGGCATGCCATCTGAGTCATTAATAGAAAGATATAAAGTGGGTAATCAAACATTGCTGTACTAATTTTTAGTGGCAGAGATGATTGTAAAAAATGGGGGGGGGGGGGAGAGAATGGGGTCGAATAGAGCAAAACGAACTGTGTAAAATGTTAAAGTCAATAAAGGCATTTTCCAAAATATTCAGGTATTTTATTCCCCTAACCCAGGGGATTCCTTGTCCCGTAGCCAGAATTAAGTACTGTGGGATGGGGGCCTAATGGCTTAAAGAGAGGCGAAAATTTTTCAGGGGTTACCCAAATGTGTAAAAATGTATTAAGTCAATGGCAACCTGGAAACTTTCTAGAGGATGCAAAAAAATTTTCAGGGGGTTTTCCCCTTGTCCCCTTGGCTACCGCGGTCTGGGAATTCCGCCTTTTATGTGGTACCGTAGTACTGAGGTTGCGTCAATATCTAAAATGACATAAACAACTGATGGTATACTCAAAGTGATACAAAAAGCCTTGGGGATGAACCTCCCTTTGCCACTGGCAAAGTTTTAATCCTGTCAATGAGGGTGGGGGCTGCCGACTAAGCCCAAAGTCAAGGAGAGATAGGGGTGTGCACATAAAAGATAAATAATTAATATTGCCTTCTTACATCTTAACAGACACCTCTCCCCTGAACTCCTGGAAGCTATCAACCCCATGCACCCCCTATACCTGTGCCCCTTGTGCAGAGCTTAAAATGTCTTTATGTAAAAGCAATTTGCTTTACATTTAGCGTGTACTGGCACCGTTAGGGAAGGGAATGTCTTGTCTACATTCAGGCCCAAACCCAAGATTGATAGCCCCGTATGAGATCCTTAGGTATACCATATAGACCAGCATACGGGGGCCCATTGAACTTTGCACCCATTATTAAAAAGGGGGCCTATATTGGTCAGCCCATATATCCATCTGGGATAAAGTAGTTCCAGAGCCCACGGGCAACTGATATGATAGTTTAAAATATGGGTAAAGTGCAGTATATCTGACTTATGCGTGGAAGCTAACCCATATGGCCCCTTATGAGCCTTGAGTGCAAAATTTTATCGCTTCATATGGGTTCACCCATATGGGGCCCATATAAGGTTGCCCTTTAAGTTGTATCATTCATCTAAGTCAGTCCTAGCTGCAGATAAACACAGTGTCTGCATCCAGCAGACCCAATCTGTGGTACCCTGCGAAATATCAGTTGAAGAAATATGTGACTTAAAACTTGAACTGAGTTAAAGTGGGTTGAGTTTGGTTCTCAACTAGGATTCCAACTGGTTTTGAAAACATAGTTGAGAATATTGAACTTCCAGTTAAACCCAGTTCACAACACACCAAATCCCAGTTCGACACAGTTGAAGGCCATGATCCCTTATTCACTCCCAGTTGGAGCCTAGTTCGACCGAGTTGGTTCCCAGTTTAACCCAGTTAGACCCCAGTTTAACACAGTTGAATCCTAGTTGAGCCCAATTGAAGTTGCAACTGGGTTCAACTGGAATTTATACCGGGGGAGCTTGTTTAAACGTGGGGATAATGAGGTTACCCTTTACCACAACTGCCTCCGGGGCACCCTTGGGCAAGGTGCACCTGTATTTGCCCTGTGCTTTTTACGTGTTGTTGCCTTCGGTCGTGTTGTTGCCTTCGGGCGTGGTGTGTTGCTTTCGGGTGTTTGTTGTTGCCTTCGGTTGTGTGTTGCTGCCTTCTGGCGTGTGTTGTTTTCCTGTTTATTGTAAGTAGTCTTGTGTGGTGGGTGGGCTGGGGGTTTCGTATATGTTGGCCACAGAAATTTTGTTTTACTAGCTTGGTGTGAGGTAACTTTGTAAATGATTGTTAGTAGTTCATGGTTGCCTTCGGGCGTGTTGTTGCCTTCGGGGTGTTGCCTTCGGGCGTGGGGTCACCTTCGAGCGTGGTGTTGCCTTCGGGCGTGGGGTCGCCTTCGGGCGTGTTGTTGCCTTCGGGCGTGAAGTTGCCTTCGGGTGTGGTCTTGCCTTCGGGCGTGTTGTGTTGCCTTCGGGCGTTGTTGCGTTCGGACGTTTGTTGTTGCCTTCGGGTGTGTGCTGCTGCCTTCTGGCGTGTGTTGTTTTCCTGTTTGTAAATGGTCTTGGTGTGGTGGGTGGGCTGGGGGTGTCGTATATGTTGGCCACAGAAATTTTGTTTTGCTAGCTTGGTGTAAGGTAAATGATTGTAAGGAGTTCATGGTTGTGTTCTTGCTGGTCTGGATTTGGTTATTCCTGTTTGAGTGTCCATTTCTATGCACTTAAAAAGCACCACTATGTTGAAACACAATGGTGTAGAGGTAAAAGAAATAGAGATGTTGCAGTGTGTGCTTTTTAAGTGCATAGAAATGGACACTGTCAAAATAGAAAGACCCCAAACCGGACCGGCAAAAACACAACCTCGAACCATTTACATTCTTATCTTACATTAAGGTAGCAAAAACAAAACTTTCTGAGACACCTACCTTATCATGTCTTTTGCATTCCAAGTGACTCAAGCGAGCCATAAACAAACCATATGGCGTCGTCAACCCATGTCCTGGGTAGGACGTTAAACTGCATCCGGTTGTGGAGCTTGTTAAAGCGTGGGGACGATGAGGTTACCCTTTACCACAACTGCCTCCGGGGCACCCTTGGGCAAGGTGCACCTGTATTTGCCCCGGTGCTTTTTAAGTGCTGTTGCCTTTGGGCGTAGTGTTGCCTTCGGGTGTAGTGTTGCCTTCGGGCGGTGTTGCCTTTGGGGCGTGGTGTTTCCTTTGGGCGTGTGGGCGGAGTTTGTTTGGGTGGTGTGTGGTTGTTGGGAGTTGTTTTGGGGTTTGCTGCGGTGGCAGTTGCTGGAATTCAGTAGTGCCAGAGACTTTTGTTCCCTGTTGCACGGTGTGTATGGTTTGTTTGGCATTTGTGTTTGTGACCCGTCGTGGTTTTGTTTGGGTTTGGGATTTTTCTTTGGTTTGCCAGTGCCTGTTTCTGCGTACTTAAAAAGCTCTTCCTTATCATGTCAGACTTAAGCATCTTGGGCTTACCACCCTGGAGTTGAGAAGGATTCGGGGAGACATGCTTCAGGTGTACAAATTTCTCTCTGAAAGGAATCCTTTGTCATCTTGCAATTATTTAAAGGTTCAATGTGATTCTCGGGTTCGAGGCCATTGTAAGAAGCTAGTTAAGTGTTTTGCAAGGCTCGACATTAGGAAGTTCAGCTTTTCTCATAGAGTTGTTAACGAGTGGAATAGTCTGCCTGAGTGGGTAGTTAACTCTACATCTGTGCACTGCTTTAAGGTTAACATTGGCAAGTTCTTCCATAACTGTGGTAGGATCTAATTTGTGTTGGGCTCGTTTGGTGTTGGTTGGTTGTTTGTTTTCAGTTAAAGGCAGTAGGCAGTCACCCCAAACAGAGTGAGTGTATCCTGTCACTCTAGTTCATGATTGGCCTATTTTGATCATGTGACAATATTTTTGTTAGTAAATTGTGGAATTCAAGGAAAATCTTGCCTTGCTTTACCTATTTTTTGTAATAGTTACGTTCTAAACGTCTTCAGAAGTGCTTTTAATGCAATAAGAGGAGATTTGCAAGAGTTTGCTGATTTTTCAATGAAAATTTTGGGGCGACTGCCTATTGCCTTTAAGCTTGTATGGACTTAAGGGCATCTTATGGGGCCTTTAGCCCTCCTTTACCCTTTAACCTGTTATGTTATGTTATGCTATGTTCTGTGGCCAATATATACGACACCCCCAGCCCACCAACCACACAGGACTATTTACAGATAGTTTTGTTTTCGATCACGGTTGGAGAACTTACACCTGACCGGACAAAAACACAACTCTGAACTATTTACAGAATTCTGAATTCTGTACATTGCGCTAGCAAACAAAATTTCTGTGATAACTAATTAACTATCACCCGGCCCGCCCGCACTGAAACAAGAGGACCCCAACACCTGCCGAACGTCGACCTTGGCAAACGGACGAGAAAAACGGAATCCGTTTCTATCAGCCCAATGCTGGATCTTATTTAGGCAATTTTGCATTAGTCTCTCGATAGACCTCATGTTCCGTGAGGAACAGGTAATGGAAAAGTCATCCACAAACAAGGACTTCTCAGTTTGCTATTTATTTTCATGATGAAAAGAGTAACTGACAGGATGCTACCTTGAGGGACACCCATTTTCTGATGATGTAACTCTGATAGCACGCTCCCCACACGTACACGAAACACGCGATCTTTCAGGAAATTTGGAATGAAAAGCGGCATTCTGCCCATCAGACCCGCACTGAGCAAGTCTTTCAGAATGCTACATTTTCACGCTGTATCGTATGCCTTCTCCAGGTCAAAAAATACCGATACAACATGGTGTCCACAGACAAATCCGTCCCGAACTGTGGACTCTAGGCGGACGAGTTGATCAGTGGTGCTGTGGCCCCGTCGAAAGCCACTTTGGTAACTTGTTATCAGACCGTTGGTTTCGAGGAACCAAACCAAACGGGCATTAATCATTTGTTCAAAGGTCTTGCACAGACAGCTAGTTAGGGAAATAGGGCGATAGTTTGTAGCACTTGACGGGTCCTTACCTGGCTTAGCAATGGGAATGATGGTTAGTTAGATGGGTTTAACGACACATCAACACAAATGTGTTATATTGAGTCAGCTAGATAAAAAAGGGTAAAGGTAGGGAAAAACTAAAAAAGGAAAAACATTGGGCAAAATCCTAAAAAGTCTAGACAAAAGAATGAAGTGCAAAATGAGAGAGGGATCTATGCGCTCAAACAATGTCTTCAGGTCCGGCAAAGTGTAATACTTCTGACGAATATGGGAGTATTCATAGCAGTCAACGAGAATGTGACAGACGGTGACAGGCTAATCACAGGGGATACAATATGGTCTCTCATCCCCGTGGAGCAAATAAGCATGGGTAAGGTAAGTGTGGCCGATGCGAGCCCTAGTCAGTACCAAATCATCTCTCCATTTTCTGGGGGCTGCACCACCTACAGTCCCGACCCTTGGTTTGACTGTACAATTTGTTCTTAGGGAAAGAATCCCACAGTTCCTACCATTTTGATTTTATGTGACCGTCGATCTTAGGATGATAATCAGTGTGGGGCAAGTGGAGGTTTGTAAAGTCCATCTGTAGGGCTTCTTTAGCTAGTGTGTCTACCTTTTCATTTCCGCGTACGCCGACGTGACTCGGAACCCACACAAGCACAACTGATTTCTGTAGCCTCAACAAATTGGAGTACGTTTCACGGAGGGCTACTACATGAGGGTGTTTTTGCTCATGGCCTTCGAGTGCTAAAAGGCTGGATAGTGAGTCTGTGAACACAATGAACTGGCGGCCGTGCGAGGTTTCGATCAGATCGAATGCCATCTTAAGTGCCTGGAGTTCGGCAGTAAATATTGATGCATCATCCGGCAATCTGATTTGCAAGAATGCATCTCGGCCTGTCGCCGCTGCACAATCACAGGGAATACAATATGGTTGCTTGATGAGTTACATTCAAACTCATCAGCAAGCAAATTGGCAATATCTGCCCGTTCTGTGCACTGGTGACCGTCTGGTTTGGTTATATGTAGAATCTTAAGAGTTAAGCTGCTTCCCACTGATTTTTGAGCTGTTTACCGCCCTAAGATCAGTGGCAAGAACTATGGGATTCCTTTCCCGAAAACAAATTGTACAGAGTTAAACCAATCGTCGGAACTGGGGGAAATGGAACCCCCAGTAAACGGAGAGATGTTTTAGTTCTGACTAGGGCTCGCATCGGTCACACTTACCTTACCCATGCTTATTTACTTCACGGGGATGAGAGACCATATTGTATACCCTGTGATTGTGCTCTCACCGTCAGTCACATTCTCTTTGACTGTTATGAATAATCCCATATTCGCCAGAAGTACTACGCTGTGCCAGACCTGAAAACTTTATTTGAACAGACAGATCCTTCCCTTATTTTGGACTTTCTCAAGGAAAATAAACTGTATAGAAATTTTTGAAATGACTCCCGCATTTGCCTGGACCCTTTAATGGAATTTGACCCCGCCTTTTTGGTTCCTTGTGTAACAAAGGAACCTATGTAGTCAAGTTGGCGTGTGTATGTGTGTGTGTGTGTGTGTGACGCCATTGGAATTTGAGGTATGTGATGCGATAACTCAATAATGAAGAGATCAATTTTTCTCAAACTTGCTGTGTACGTGTATCATATTGAGTAGATGTGCCCTATTGTTTTTGGTGGAGGTCAAAGGTCACTAGAGGCAATAAAGTGAATTTCTTTTAGTAGCTATAACTCGGTGACCGTTATTCAAACTGTGACACAATTTTAGGATAAGATAGATTGGTAGGAGGTGCAAGTACTGTAACATTTACCAAAATGATCTCGAAGGGTCAAAAGGTCAAAAAGTAATGTTTTATTGATATCTCGCCAAAGAAACATTTTAGGGGGATGGTGTAATGGAAAGTTGTGTTCGTCTCAGTGAAGTGCACATGATGACCTACTTTGACCTCATTTGACCTTTTGACTTTTTTGACTTTTTTGTGACGCCTGCATTCGTCTTGTTGAGATGAACAAAAAGGGCAATTATACTACTCCCGTACGATGTTCCTAACTGGAGTTATTGACATTTAAGTGAAAGGTAAGTAGTGTGTGTGTTATATGCATTGGAATGCAAGGTATGCGGTGCAATAACTCCATAACCAAGTGACATAGGATGATGGCATAATGGAAAGTTTTGTTCATCTCAGTGAAGTGCACATGATGACCTCACTTGACCTCATTTGACCTTTTGACCTTTGTGACTTTTTGTAACGCCTGGATTTGTCTTGTTGAGACGAACAAAAAAGGCAATTATACTACCCTCGTACGATGTTGCTAACTCAAGTTATTGACATTTAAGTGAAAGGTTAGTAGTGTGTGTGCATTATATGCATTGCAATGCTAGGTATATAGTGCCATAACTCAATAACCAAGTGACATAGGAGGGTGGCATAATGAAAAGTTGTGTTCGTCTAAATGAAGTGCAGATGATGACTTTCTTTGACCTCATTTGACCTTATTTGACGTTTTGACCTTTGTGCCTTTCTCGTGATGCCTGGATAAATCTTGTGAGACGAACCAAAAAGGCAATTAAACTGCCCTCGTACGATGCTCCTTACTCAAGTAATTGACATTTTAGTAAAGGTCATGAGTGTGTGTGTGACGCATTGGAATGGGAGGTATGTGATGCAGCAAACCAATGTATAACCAAGTGGTCAGTTCTTAAATTTGCTAGTATGTGTATGGTTTTCAAATATGTTCCCTAATGTTTTTGGTGGAGGTCAAAAGTCATTGGGGTTGAAGGAGCAAATGCCTTCCCTTACTACTCCCTTTGTGCAAAATAATCTTAAAGACAAGGAACCATAGTGCCCTTGGGCGCCTAAGTTAATTGTACCCCAACCTTGCACCTTTTTCTTTTCTAGATGACACTACATAACACAAATCGTGTTGGTGTGTCGTAAAATCCCATCTAACTAACCCACGGATTTTTTTAACCATGTCCCATGCTTTTTTGACAGGGGTGGAGGAATTTAGTTTTGAAATATGATACTGTTTCCATGGCTCCCGCTTGCTGACTTTAATGATGCGCCGTGCTCTGGCACGGGCATTGAGGTAATTCCTAAGATTTACATTTAAGGGCCTTTTTGCGATCTTTGATCGCTTCTTCACAATCCGTGTTAAACCACGGCTTGTGTTTACTACGTGGATTCGCAGAGGACTTAGGAATAGTTTTGGAAGCGATCTTCACCAAAAGTTGTGTTAAGTGAGAGATCTGGTCTTGTACATTATGAAAAGCGTCCTTGACGATCGTGTTTCTGCAAAGATAGCTAAATTCAGACCAGTCAGCTTTTTGGAGTTGCCACCTGGGGACTCTCTTCGGGCATTGGGTGGACAATATCCATTAAAAGGGGGTAGTGGTCACTTCCACACTGGTCATCGTGCACCCTCCACTGAAGGTCCATCAGAATTGCCGGGGAGCAGACCGAGAGATCAATCGCTGAACGAGATCCAGAGGCTGGATGGATGTAGGTAAAAGACCCGTCATTCAAAAGGCATAGATCCGAAGCAGCAATCACAGATTCCATCAGTCTGCCCATCTGATTGGTGTCAGTACAACCCCACGTGTCACTGTGTGCATTGAAGTCTCCCAAAAGTAGGAATGGGGTGGGCAGTTGTCAAATAAGCGTGTCCATATCATCTCTTCTCAGGTTATATCTCGGCGGAATGTACACCGAACACACAGTGACAGTGCGGTGAAGAGTGTTTCCAATAGCCACAGCCTGTAAATTAGTATTCAGATGGATGGTGGAGTGTGGAACCGTTATCACAGCTGCAATTCAGAAAGGTGAATGCCTACATGGTAGTTCAAACCCTTTAGTTCTGGTTTCGACCAGTTTTCCAAATTGCGCGGGGTGGGTCTTCAGGATATCCAAATTCTGGACTATATACTGTGGAAGCTATGATTGATTCTAGGGTCTCTTTCTTGTCCAGTTATAATTTTAAATCAAAATGTCATAAAACTATATATTTGACAAATTTGTATATATTGCAAAATATTTATTTTTACACTATAATGTGGGGGTGGGGGTAACAGTATGAGTATTGAATATGCAAAAACAATGCTTTATAGTTATATAAATTGGAAAAATCTGTATATATTGCAAAACCTTATTTTTATACTACAAGTCTCATTTTTTTATTTTTGTACACATACTATTTTTAAACTATCAATATCTTCTCATTAAATGCCAAAAACTGATTAGTATGCTAATTTGGACCTAATTTGCATATATGCATACATAATAACCCAAAACCACACAAAATAAAATTCAGTAGAAAGTAACTTTCACCTTTTTATTGATATATAGATCAAAGTGTCAAATGTTTGTGAAAATTTCTAAATAAATATCAAAAATAATATAGATAATTACAGTATCAAAAATAATAAGAAATTAAAGGTCAACTAAGGTCACCTAATGCTGTGCTGTAAGGGCAACGATTCAAGTTTGCTGACTATTTTGTCGGTCTCGCTGATATAAACTGGCGGATCGCCGTCAGCACACTCAAGATTATCTTCAGATTGGTGTGCTGTCTGAGGTGTGCAATCAGTAGCACTTTTCTGATGTCCTGGGTAGGACTTTAAACTGCATCCGGTTGTGGTGCTTGTTTAAGCGTGGGGATAATGAGGTTACCCTTTACCACAACTGCCTCCGGGGCACCCTTGGGCAAGGTGCTCCTGTATTTGCCCTGTGCTTTTTGCGTGGTGTTGTCTTCGGGCGAGAGGTTGCCTTCAGGCGTGGTGTTGCCTTCGGGCGTGTTGTGTTGCCTTCGGGCGTTGTTGCTTTCGGGCGTTCGTTTTTGCCTTCGGGTGTGTGTTGCTGCCTTCTGGCGTTTGTTGTTTTCCTGTTTGTAAATGGTCTTGTGTGGTGGGTGGGCTGGGGGTGTCATATATGTTGGCCACAGAAATTTTGTTTTGCTAGCTTGGTGTAAGGCAGGGGTGTGCAACCTTTTGAAACACCGGGCCAAATCATGTTGCTGTGACCATCTGAAGAGCCGCAATGGAGATGTATGTATGTATGTATGTATATATATATGCGCTCGAATAATATTGTAGTATGGGCCTAGTAATTGTTGACGAAACTCCCCCCCCCCCCCCGTGGTTACATCTCTATTTTGTCGACAAAAATGTTATTTCAGATTAAGAATGCGTTTTCAAGTGAACTCGTAGTTTTCCATATGATGTTATGGTTAATGTTAAAATACTTAAATCCATTAATGTGAGACCTGTGACTGCTTTTGCTTCACTAGTCTACCGATGTCTGGCTGTATGTTGGACGTGGCCAGTCTTAAACTGTTTTCGAGATGACTGTCTGTTATCCGAGTGCGATATAACGACTTTGTGTATTTCATTCGTGAGAAGAATTGTTCACACAAGTACGAGGACCCAAATAGTGACATCATCCTCTGTGCGAAGCTGCCAAGATTCGGATACTTTTCTTTTCGTAGATACCTCGAATAGAACGTTCCCAGGGAAGCATCTTGGAATTTAGCTCGCAGATTGAGGTCTTCTTGAAGTTCAATTAGCTCCATTTGCAGTAGAACTGGAGCATTGTCGATGTCTGTATGAAATGGTGATGAAAAGATGTTCAGGTCTTTTTCCTCAGCCTTGAAATCTGCGAATCGATCTTGAAATTCGTTCCTAAGAGAGTCTACTTGGTTTGCGAATGTCCTGAGAAGGTCGGGAGAGGGGTTCTCACCGAGAACTTGGTGAACGCTTGGGAAGTGGCATACATTGCCATTGAGTAGCTGAGTATGCCAGTCGAAGTTTGTTCTGGAAACTCTTTATGTGAGAATACAGTTCGTGGATGACCTGTTCGCGTTTCTGTAGTTTTGTGTTTAGTTCATTTAGATGGGCTGTGATGTCTACCAGAAATGCAAAGTCAGTCAGCCATTTTGGATCTTGCAGTTCGGGAACTGGTTTACCCCTTGTGTCCATGAAATTGGATACTTCATCTTTGAGTTCAAAAAAACGTTTCAGCATTTTGCCTCTGCTAAGCCAGCGCACTTCCGTGAAGTACAAAAGGTCCTCCTGATCAGCATCCATGTCCTCTAAAAATTGTCGGAATTGGCGGTGATTTAATCCTCTCGCCTTGATAAAGTTAATACAAGAAACAACTGTGCTCATAACATCTTTGAATTGAAGCACTTTGACACAGAGATTTTCTTGGTGTATGATACAATGAAAGACAGTTACATCATCTGGATTTATTTGACGATTAGCGAGTTCCGTTTTAATTCTAGCTACAAGACCACTGTTTTTACCTTTCATGGCTGGGGCACCATCGGTTACGATGCCGCTGAGGTTCTCCCATTTTAAACTAAACCTACTGAAAGCACTCTTGACCTCCTCATATATGTCCTGACCCGTTGTTGTGTCTTTCATGGATTGTACAGAAAGCAGTTCTTCTGTAATAACAAAATCGCTGTTGACGCCTCTAATGAAAATCGCGAGTTGTGCAGTGTCAGTTACGTCCGTGCTCTCATCCACCGCAATGGAGAAGAAGTTGAACTTCGACCCATCCTCTTTGAGGGAATTTACGATGTCATCGGACATCTCATCGATTCTCCTCGCAACAGTCCATCGCGACAGGCTTAGTTTGTCAACTTCTTTGCCTTTCTCGGGGCAGATTACATCCACAACACCCTTGATACAGTCTTTTACAAATTCACCGTCGGTAAACGGCTTCGATTTTTTCGCGATTTTGTGGCACACGACGTAGCTAGCGCGTAAGATCATATCGCTATCGCTCTTGACTTTTCTGAATAACATTTGTTGTCCTGTTAACTTTTTCTTCAATTTGTTGATCTCTTCTTGTCGATCTTGCCCCACAAATTTGTTATGAGTCGCAGCATGTCTGGTATCATAGTGTCGTTTCAAGTTGTATTCCTTGAAGCATGCGACGGTGTCTATACAAATGAGACATACAGCTGTGCTGTTCTGCTCGATGAAAAAGTAATTTTCTGTCCATTTCTCTTTAAATGTTCGACCTTCGTCGGCCACTTTCCTCTTTTTACTGTTACTCGATGATGCGAAAGCCATTTTTGTAAGGGTGTCCAAAAATCTGTCAAATGTACCAGCCCAAACACAAGTTAAGAAGTAATGAATGATTCCCCTATAGCTGAAAACAGTACAGTCAGCCGTCGTCCTGTAACGTGCAATGAAACCATATTATCCACGTGGATATCATCGGCTACTTACTGTACCCAGCACTGCATCAACATTGTACACAAGTTCATTCGCAGTACTCGTGCTGTGGGTTGTTATTTTCGCAACTGTGGGTTAGTTAGATGAAACTTTACGGCCCAGTTTCGCAACTGTGGGATTCTCAATAGACCGATCTTGTAAAATCTATTAACTGACACCATTACAGTGTAACAATTGCATGGGATTCATCGTATTCTATCGAGAATGTCCACTTTACATTAAAAGGAAATGATTGTGTCTTTGCTTTCATGATATCCTGTACTTACGTCAAGTATAAGTTGCCGTCAAAATGACAAGAGGTACGAGGGCCGAAAATGGGGCAAATCGAAATTGTTTCGCGGGCCGCACAGAAGGGGGCCGCGGGCCGCATTTGGCCCGCGGGCCGCAGGTTGCACACCCCTGGTGTAAGGTAACTTTGTAAATGATTGTAAGTAGTTCATGGTTGTGTTCTTGCCGGTCCGGATTTGGTTCTTCCTGTTTGATAGTGTCCGTTTCAATGCACTTAAAAAGCACACTTTTCTTTCCTGCATGTTTTATACAATCAGAACAAATATATTTTGCTCCTTTAGTAGTGAAGCCATTTCGTATGAGCCACCTGAGATGCTCTTTGGTGTATTCCTTACCAGACTTCGTCCGTTTGCCAAGGTCGACGTTCGGCAGGTGTTGGGGTCCACTTGTTTCAGTGCGGGCGGGCCGGGTGATAGTTAAAGACAGACTGTCATCACCCCAAAGTATATTTTTAGTGTATGTATATCAAAATTCTCAGTTGGTGACTGCTGTTTGATTGACATCAAAGTTTGAAAATTTGAAAGATGCAGAGGTACTCACCAGGACATGGCCTTAAGCAATAAAACAGTTTTATTCTTGCACAAGGAAGAGACTCATACAGTTATGGGAGGAGCTCGAAGATGCATAGTTGGGAGAATTGGAACTGTCTGGGATCATGAAAATTCCCCTTTAATTTGTAAATATTGAAATTGCAAATAGTCCTACGTGATTGGCTTGGGTTTGGGGTGGTTTTGTACATAGTTAGCACAGACATTTTGTTTGCTAGCGCAATGTACAGAATTCTGTAAATAGTTCAGAGTTATGTTTTTGTCCGGTCAGTTTTAAGTTCTACTTTGTTTCTTCGTACGTAAAAAGCACATTCCTTACCAGATGTTCTATACAACCTTGGAGAACTGGATGTCGAAACTGCCCCATGTATAATACAGCTACATTTCTTTCCGTTTCGGTGTCTGTGGCTGCTCAGTAACAGTGTTGGTGGTTTTTGTTTCGTTTGCGAGGGTGTTGTTGGTGTTCGGTTTTTTGGTTGTTGGCCGTATCATATATCCTTTCGCTGGTCTGGCCGTGCCCGTTTGTTTAGCACGTAAAAAGCCTGTATAATACAGCTACATTTCTTATGAAAACGTCCATCCTTGTGTGACTTCCTTGTTGTAACTGAAGAAATTTTAGTCTTCCCCATATCAGACTAGACATTGATCGATTTGCTAACAGGTATTGTTTTATACCAGTGGAAGATGAAATGTATTTTTAATAAGGAATCTGGTGAGGGCCTCATTTTAACCGTTATACATACTGATTATAATTGTTCAAATTTGAGCTGATCCCTGAAAAATATTTATTTCAAATTGCGTAACAAAAGTCACCTCTCTATATAAATAACATAGTTTCTAGTATTTTAAAGTTGATGTGATCCCTGAAAGAGTCAGCTTCGATTTGGCCACACGGTTCAGGCCATTGTTGCAATGCGGTATGCTGGAAAAATAAGTGATAAGTGATTTTCAAGTCATTGAGCAAATGCTTTTCTAGAGGATCTGAAATTTATGATGCCTTCTGTTAGTCTGTCCAGGGATTGGAACTAGCTTGTTACCACTCCTACAGAGACACACGACTTGGCTCTCCTCCTCTCCATGCGTTACAAAGAGTCAGTCTGGAAACAGTCAAATTTCGTAGTTTGCTGAATCTCTGGGAATCCCATACAGCATACTCATCACTGACCACAGAGGCCATTGCATCCAGTGTATAATTCCTCAGTTTTTGAAAGTCATCTTCCACTGGTAACGCTGCTGGTTTCCTTAGGTTCTTCTGTCTGTTAATATTAATTTGTTAAATGGCTTCATCAAAAACAAAATTGTAGTTTTAACTCCAGAACAAAGAAACTTTCCAATTTCACTTGCTTCAGAGTCTTCTTCCTCCACGAGGTGTGTTGCCTTGATCACTTTGCTGGCTTTCTTTAAGAGGTAGTACAAGCCAAGTTTCAATCCAGATTTAACACCTGCCTTTTCTTCATTACTGGTGTAGGAATGAATGGCTTCAATCAACACATTGAAACTTCTCCGTCTGAACATATCCCGTGATGTACCCAGTTCTTCAACTTCAAATGTACTGTGTATTTTGCTTTGTTCCTTAAAGCCCTTGTACAAAGTTGCAAGTCGTCTCATGTCCGACATTACTGATTTACGGACCTCTGTCGTTTTGTTCTCCTTCGCTTTTACTGTCCCATAGTCTTTTTCCGGTGATAACTATGGTTGGGTCATTGCGACAAGTTTCTCCCACGTCATCATCATGTCTGAATTTGCGGAGTATTTCTTTCTTGTACTCTGTCAAATTCTTTTGAGTGTCTAGTTCAGATACCATCAACAAAACTGGTACCGGACAGAATTCTAAGCAACTGTCCCCTTGGCACGTCAGTATGTGACTGCTGCAAAAACGAGAGGAGAAGAACCTATAACAGATAGCACACATCACCAAAGGGTCAGCATTTCCAGTATTTCTTTCTCGCTCATACTTGGTTGTAGTACTGCTTTTCATGATTTATTTGCCAATAGAATACCTCCTTTTCTCATTAGATCAAAGGCTCCATCTCTCTCTTTCATTGGGAGTTTCATAGCTTCAGTGACTGCCTTCATGTCCTTATGTCCCTGTGAACAGTTGTAATGTGTCTGGTGAGTTTCTCTTCATAGTACTTAGAGCAATATGGGCATTATGGGCACAGAGTGAAAACATCATGTCAGCAACATGGTCTAAACTGTCTCCAAAAGGATTTTTGTAGTGTTAAATTCGTAGGGTAATCAGTGGCGTAGCCAGGATTTTTGACAAGGGGGGGGGCCTGGTGTTTTACTATCTAAGCGGAGCGCCACCATGAGTTGGCGCGGAGCGTACAAGAAAATTTTTGGCCCCAAAAGGCCCCCCAGATGGCTGGAGATAGCATCTCCGGGTCGTTTGATCTGCGCTGAAACTATCCCTAAATTGACATTTCTTTTTCTGGAATTTCGTATGATAAGAAATATTTTATCAGAAAAAACATTTCTTTTTCTGGAATTTCGTATGATAAGGAATATTTTATCAGAAAAAAAAGTTTTCCAACTCCTCGGTGGAGAGCCTAGAGGGGCGTTTTCTATGACTACCGTTCGCCGACAAGCAGACCCCAGCAGTACTGGTCCCAGCAGACAAGAATTCTAGAGCACACGAATGGTTTCTGACAGTTTGGGGATAAACGATTGTGGAATCATGTAGACTGCCACAAAGGCAAGTAGGCAACAACCTGTGCTGGAGACTGGGCAAAAAATGTACAAGGGGGAGATGACTATCTAAGCGGAGCGCCACCACATCGAACCATTGTAAATTTATCATGGGCCAGGAATTTTCATTCTGAGAAATGTTCTTTCAGGAGAGTGGGCTCTTACTTCTTGCAAGATAATCGTCATCCTAGGGAACTAGTTAAAATGATTTGTTGCCAAGTAGCCCCACACGGGGTCAGGACTCTGGGAGAGTCAAAGGGTCAAAATAACGTAGGCCTATGTACTTAAAGGGGAGTCTCTGGTTTTTTCAGGAGTCAAGACCTTCATCAACCTAAGTGGAAAAGAATGAGATTGACATTATAGTATTCAAGACTATCGTAGAAGAAATCCAGTCATAGTCATACTTACTTAAATGACAAACTTCAAGCGTCTGGCAGAAGTTGTTGCGAAACGGTCAATCACCTCATCAATTGCAGGGGTGTCAGCACGATGTACTTGTAGAAGAATAAGTGCCTCCAGGCGTTCCTCTTCCATCGATGCTCGTATAGCGGTGAGGGTACGCTCCACCTTTGAAAAAACTCGTTCGGCTTCTGCTGTTGTGACAGGCAGTGTAGCCAACAGCTGTAGAATTATGGAGATATTTGGGTACATGCTACAGTGATCGAGCGTTGTCAGTGCTGTGCGTGGATAACGCGCTGATGGTTGTTGGGCCCACTTGCGCCGCCACAGTTTATACTCGGTCTGGATAGCGAAAAGTGGGTCAGGAAACCTATCGATATACGTGTTAACTGCCATCTCCAGTTTCCTCCAATCCCCCTCCTCATCACGGAAGTCCATGAAAGCTGGCACAGCACGGGAAAAGTTCGCAGCTTGTTGTTGCTTTGGACCAAAGCGCAGTCTTAAATCCTGCAGGATGTCATCGAGGGTTGGATAGAAGGCATTAATTCTGTAATATTCGTCTAATGAAGTGTCTTCTGAAGAAGTAGTGGCTCTATACACAGACCTCCGGACAGTTCGAGGTTTTGTGAGTGTGATTCCCAACAGTTCAGCCACTCTTTGTGCCTCCTCGAAGATTCTGCCGAAACTTTCAGATGACCGGAGTGATTCGAGCATCGCCAGCATATCGTCCACACCACTCATGGCATTCACCAAATCGATTCCTTCAGTTTGGAGCAAGCGAGTGGTCGGCAGCATTATACTGGATATGTTCTCCAACACTACAAGTCCGATGACAGTTTCAGTTTGGGAGATTGAATGTATGAGTGTATACGCCTTCTTCCTTGCCTCGGAAGATTGCCAGGTTGTCATGTGTGACAAGCTTTCGACTATGAAGCGCAACAGACTACGAAAGCAGACAATAGACGTGTGGCGTTCAATAAATCGCGTGGTGCACATTGTCATCAGGTGGGATTTGGAGTTACGGGTATCTTCACATTTCTCGATACATTTCTTCAGCAGGCCGCTCCTTTTTGCACTAGATCGGAAGAAGGATACTACTTCCTTGACAATTTCCTGCGCATGTCTGACTGACGGCGTGGTAACTGCCTTTGCCGCACTAAGGTTCAGGCAATGCATGGAGCAGTGGAAGTAGTGAGCATTAATTGCCTCCTCCATGAATCGCTGTGATGCTCCGGTCCGCTGACTGGATAAGGCACTGGCTCCATCATAGCCTTGACCAACGCAATCAGCGAGGGCCAGACCTAGCTCTTTTACGACCCGCAAGAGTGCATCTCCGATTGCTTGTCCACTCAGTCGAACTTCATTGCAAACACCATCCCCTATTTCTCCTTCGATGTTAGCGAAGATGTCGGTTATCACAATAGGGTCTTCGTAGCACTTCCAGGTGCCTTCATCACACAGGACATAGCGAATGATCACCGCAAGCTGCTCACGATGATGACGATCAGTCGTCTCGTCAGCAATGATCGCCCAGAAGCGTGCCTTCTTTATACGTTGCAACACTCCCTCTTTTACCAAGTCACCTGCGGCAGTTATAAGAGAATTTTGGATTTGTGGGGATTGGTAAGTTGCATTAGCTTTTGCTTTTTGTGCATGATCTTTGAGCGCGCTATCTCCTCCTCTGATTCGGTAGCGCAGCAATGCGCGAAAGTTACCGTCGTTTTGTGTCGGTTCAATCCCCTCAGCGGAAATGGCGCCTACTTCTCCACGATGGCCTCTGAATGCGATATTTTGACGAGCGCATGTGAGGATTGTGTCCACAATAGGCCGAAGCATATCCCGATTTTGCTCGATCTCGCGTTTATGTCTCTCGTCCAGTCTGCTGTGGATGTCAGCTTGAGTGCGACTGACAACGACACGTTTGAAATCCTCCATATCCTGGACACTCCGCTGGTGGTAACTGGTGTTCTGATGACGTGACAGCACACCGTCTTTCCCTGTTAAGTCATCAAATTTAGCTAACGGGACTGAGACGAGCCTTACACATTGTGGTTGACCTTTAACTCGTGATCCTCCGTGGAACAAGACACATGGAACACAGAAGGCACCTTCCATTCCTGTATGTTGACTTACTGCGAGCCACTTGAAAGTATCCAAATGACGCGGCAGAATTCTCCGCCGCCGCTCAGCTCCAGTTTTGCTTGCTTTATCTGATTGTCGAACTGATGATGGGAAGTCAGCAACAGTGGGAGGACGCCAGGGTTCAATAAAGCGAATGAGATCCTCCTGGTTAAGGTGCTTTTCAACAGCAAGTCCAATGTCATTGCTAGGGACATATGCAGCTGCCGTATCATCTTTTTTCGTTTGAGAAACGGGCGGTGAAGAACTGTTAGCCTGTGTCGATGAATGCGGGAGTTTATCAACAGTGGGTGGATCCGGTTTCTTGAAAAACGACAACAGGGTGCCCTGTCGTGGTTTCTTTTCTGGTGGGTGATTACAATCGGCCATGGTCTGAAAAGTAAAGTATTAATCATAATATAACCAGAAGGACAAAAATCTACGGGATTCCTTGACCAACTTGGCATCAGATGACCTTTGACATGGTCCCAAAGTAAGGGGGTTCGTGTACTCATTATGGAAAACATGCATACCAAGTATGTGTTTCATCACAAGTCCATAAGCCGCAACTGGAAAAAGGCCGTGACCGGCCCGACTTAAACCAATTGGTTACAAACTGAGTGGTAAAACCTCATCTAACCTAACCACACGACATGATGACTACCCACAAGGTCCGGATTTCACGTATTTCTCACATGACCCCTAATTTCCCTTTGCGGGCTAAATATTTTGAAAGCTTTACTGGTGGAATTATAGGCCTGCCCACGTAGGCTAATAGCCTATATGCCGATGCCGTGAACAAATATTGCACCATTTTGCAACCGAAAAATACCCGATCCGTGTCCGCCTTGCCTGTAAACAAATATAGGATCCCTACTCCCAGCTTCAGTAATGTCACATTGCTGTTCCTCAAAACGCGTGTGTCTGTGTGAGCATGTGTGTGTGTTTGTTGTGTGTGTACGTGTGCGGCGCTCGCATTAGGAAATTAGTGTGGATGGGTTGCTTTTAAAAGAGTCCGGTTCGCCGCGGGACACGATCATCAGGGTTCTGGCTGTCGGAAAAATTTTGCCCCCAATCCCAAAACCGGATCGACTCCCCTGAAATGACTAGAAAATGGGGCTGATGCCATGGGGAGGGGCGGGAAAGGGTGAGCTGCGTTTTGAAAACCCCTTTACGGTTTGGAGTTCCCCCCGTGAAATTGCTGTGCCCCCAGTGCCTCCCCCAGTGACTGCAAAGGCACTGGGGGCATAGCAAATTTCCCCATATGAAAGGTCTGGTGACGCCACTGACGACAAGTCGACAGCTGTAAAGTTTCACATATACAGTGTGTCTTTAGGAAAAGCAAGAATAGAGGTTTATTGCGGCGTACAAAGCTTAGCCTACATATGTGGAAACTTACAGTGAATATAGGCCTAGCCTAGTCCACAGTCTGCTGAATTATTTTTGGGTCGTCTTGTGCTTCCCATACTAGGTAAGCAATCTCGCCATTGACCAAATTGGGAATATGGACACACCGCACGCACCTATAGATATCGCACGCGCGCGTATGCAGTCAGCAAACTTACGCGAGGTCGCCCGGTACAAAAATTTGTGTGACGACATAGCAACCAGGCCTACAGTACACCACAGAATCATAATAGGTAGAACTGGTTTTGCACTAACTGACAATGATATGTGTTGAGGCGAATTGAAGAACACTGATCCTAACACTAACGTTGTACACAGGTGGTAGACCTACATATACGGACAACTTACGTACGCCTCTTTCGCGCGATCCTGTACATGCGGAATACATAGCCTATGTACACTTGCCTCGCGAAACTGGTTTTTGGTTTCGATGAAAAGAGAAACCTATGCGGTCATGATGGCGTGTGTATGTATGTGTGTATGTGCGTGTGTGTGTATGCACTTACGACAGTAGCCCTATGGAGACGATAACATATCACAGTGAAGCCTTGTGGAGACCTGTTTCACTGTGGAGACATTTTGGATGTCTCCACAAGGAAAAGCCTTCTAAATTTGCTGCAAACAGCATTTTGTAGTAAACTGTACTTCTGCAGTCTGCATTTTATGATTTTTGAGTGATTTCTTTTATCAAAACAATATTTTTAGTGTGATTTATGCATTATTTCCACACTTTTGTAATTGTCTCCATAAGGTCAGCCTTATGGAGACAGCAGTGTATCGCTGTGTATATGTGTGTACCCAGCTACCATTTTTCAGACTGCTATAAGGGTTTGTCTCCCTCACTCTTTTTTGCCTTGTGGAGACATTCAGTAAATGTACTGCAAGGTCATTTGCTTGAAATGTTTGCACAATTTACATTTTTATTGTTGATTTATGAAATGTTTCCAGAATTGGTTAAACATTTTTGGTTCTGTCGACATTTGGAAATGCAGGTCATAGTTTGTTCATATATCCATGCACCCATCAGCAGCAGCTGCTGTTCTACAATCAACCCATTAACTGCTTG
>JAIZAY010000384.1:0-52109 GCA_029531755.1 Holothuria leucospilota
CGGACTAATGAATGGGGACTGGGGATTAAGGGGACCAAAGGTAGATAGATGAACATATATGTATTTACTCACATATACAATATACACATACAATTAAGAATTAATGCCGACTGGGGACTGGGGATTATAGGGATGAAAGGTACACACATGGACATACATGTGTATATACTCACATACACATATACTTAAACTAATTAATGCCGACTGGGGACTGTGGATTAAGGGGACCAAAGGTAAATAGATGAACATATATGTGTATAATCACATACACATATACACAGACTAATTAATGCCGACTGGGGACTGGGGATTGTGGGGTAAAAGGTACACATACATTCACATATTCAATAATCATTTTATATATATATATATATATATATATATATATATATATATATATATATATATGTATGTATTCATGAGTGTCTTGTATGTATGTATTCATGAGTGTCTTCATGAATATTTAACAAGGATTAGATTAAAGCATGAATATGTAGATATATATACATATATTAATATACATATGAAAAAGACACACCCCTATATTTGAGGTAGGCTTATATGAAGTATATACCATATTTGTACTGCACTATTTGAACACCAAGAGTACATTTTCTGCATGGAGAATCCGGCAGAATCCCAAACCTAGAAGCAGCTTGTGAAGGATAATGGGTGCATCCAATGAGATTCCAACAGCTTCTTTGACAAGAAAATCCCCCATGCTGGTCGGCAGGAAAATTTCTTCGGGTTTTCTGCATAGGAAATGGGCCTAACTTCGGGGAATTTCTGAAGGGTGCATGTTTTGGGAAATCCTGGTTGTTTGGGGAATTTGTTAAAGGGGAAATCTTTTCAGGTGATTCTGCCACGGGAAATTGTACAGGAAAGCCTTTCGGGATTTCTGCTTCGGGAAAGGGATCTCCTATACGCGGGATTTGGTCTGCGGGGTTTTACAATCCCCGTAAAATTTTCCCATAGAGAATTTTCCCGTGGAATTTTCCCGCAGAATATATTCCCCGTGGGCCAAAATCCTTAAGGGAATTTTCTGCGGGTTTTTTTCTTCGGGAAAACTAATGGTTTTTTTTTTTTTTTTTGGTAAGGGCGGGCCGGACAAAAACATAACCGCAAGCTATTTACAGAATTCTCCTACCAAACAATATTTCTGTGTTAGATTTGTTAGTTAGTTAGATGAGATTTAACGACACACCAACACGTATGTGTTATATAGTGTCAGTCAACTCGATAAAAAGTTCAATGTTTAAATTTGTTTTCAAGTATGGTTCAAGTTCAAGTTTGGTTTCCCTTTAGTCGCCTCTTACGACAGGCGGGAAATACCGTGGGCATATTCTACAACCCCCAGCCCACAGGGGGACAACCATGGAGGGGCATGCTCGGTTTTGTGGCGCCGACAACCCGCCAGTCGTAGCGTGAGTAATAACGGTCTTTTGTGTGCATTTTGTAGGCGATAGTCGGGAACAAACTACTCGCCACACACGATCTCCTCAGAAATGTAACACTCGGGCAAATAGTCAAACCGACACGGCAAAGCTACTCTTTCAGTACAGGACAACACGTACACCACAATGTTTTATAGACACTGTTGTAATTAACAGTAATGTTATCACGCAGTGGTAAAGGTTGAACACGGCAAAACGACGAGAGCGAAACTTTTTAAGTGCATAAAAACGGACACTACCAAACAGGAAGAACCAAATCCGGCCCGGAGAACACAACCATGAACTACACTAAAGGGACCGGAATTCGTTCTCCCCATACCAATTGTACGGCATCGCGCATTCGGTTCATTTGACGCGCGTGTGAAAGATGGAGACACGATGGAACGTTCAAAACATGCAACAGTAAACATCGAAGACTGACGTGGAACATTTTAGCGAGGTTGAAAATGAGTCGAAAACAGGTAAATTTCACCTTTTAGAAGTAGTTGTTTCAGCTAAAGGTTGCAAATTTTGATGACCACTTCATTAACGGACGGGTTGAAACTTTTCGTGTAATTTTACCAGCTGTGTATCCTAGTGAAATTTCTGAGCTAAGGATCTAGCAGAGGGTCGAGCTTTTTACGTACGTAGAAACGGGCACGAGGAAACAAAGTAGAACTTAAACCTGACCGGACAAAACTGCAAAGGTGAACTATTTACAGAATTCTGTACATTGCGCTGGCAAACAAAATTTCTGCGATAACTTTTTTTTTTCACGTGATTTTTAAGTGCATCGAAACGGCACATACAAACAAAAAACAAAACTCAAACCGGATCGGACAGGAACATAAAGGCAAAACTATCCACACACCACCAAATCAAACAGAAAATTATGTTCATTACAACAATAGAACCACACACACACTGACAACCCAAATACCTCACAGACCAACCTCCCCCCGGCCACACTAAAAATAAAGACCACACACCCAAAACCACCACACACCCAAAACCACCACCACGCCCGAAGGCAACACCACGCCCGACGGCAACACCAAGCCCGACGGCAACACCACGCCCGAAGGCAACACCACGCCCGAAGGCAACACTAAGCCCGAAGGCAACACCACGCCCGAAGGCAACACCAAGCCCGAAGGCAACACCACGCCCGAAGGCAACACCACGCCCGAAGGCAACACCACGCCCAAAGGCAACAGCACCTAAAAAGCACTGGGGCAAATACAGGTGCACCTTGCCCAAGGGTGCCCCGGAGGCAGTTGTGGCAAAGGGTAACCCCATTACTCCCACGTTTAAACAAACTCCACAACCGGATGCAGTTTAAAGTCCTACCCAGGACACCCTACCAATTTCTGCGATAACTATGTACAAAACCACCCCGAACCCAAACCAGTTTCGGTTTGGGTTTTGTTCCTCAGTGCCTGTTTCTATGTACTTAAAAAGCTGCTAACCTGTAGTTTTGCGTGAATAAATTTGTAAATTGTCTTATGTAATTAACCTTTGTATATAGTCCTTTGTTCATAGTAACACAATTTTATGTTTGTAGGTGCATGTAAATAGTTTGCTGTTGCGTTTTTGCCCGGTCCGGTTTGGGTTCTCGCCCATTGTTTCTAGTGCCCGTTTCTACGTACTTAAAAGAACCCCAAACCAGTTACATAGAGGACTATTTACAATCTCACTAGGCAAAACTATTTACATCAACAGAAGAGTGTTCAGGTTGAGTCTGTTCAATGCTTTTTGGAACTATGGGTGCTCCTTACGTGCTCCGGAACAAAACACCGGACGTGACATGAAACACAAGGGCAACTATATACACCAGGCCAGCATTCATGTGGCCAACCCCCACTATTTACAGTATTAACAATGTGATGTGCTCTTTACATGCTTGTAGCCGGGCGGACCTAATGTGGAACAAAGCAAACCTATTTACACTGAACTACCAAAAAAACTTTGTGGCATGCATGGGCACAGACACAAACAGAACAGAAACCCCAAAAGAAAACGGGGACACAAAGGCAAAACCATTCACTCTAAATACTCTGACTTGGACCTTATCTTTTTAATCCGTGGGCTCGGTACGGGCATCCCAGAGTGATGGGTTCCCCTGTCTGACACTTCGCCTGAAGCCGACCTCTTTAGTGCAGACTCTGGCCCCTCCCCCTCACACAAATCAAACCAACCCTCCCCCGAAGGTGGATCCTTTGGAGGAGGCTCTGAGGCACGCTCCCCGCCATCTGACATCGCCGAGTCTGAGGACAGATCGAGGTCCTCCTCTAATGTCATTATTTCAACCTGACCGGGTGCCGCTGCCAACGATGGCGGAGAGTCTGCCTCAGGAGTCCCAGTACCCCCCTCACACTGCTTGGAGGCAAGGAAGTCCTGCTCAACCTCAAGTGCCGCCTCCTCTAATTCCTGGGTTGAATATTGTGGGCCTGTTTGCGAGGGTTCGGGTGACGACCCCACATCGGCACTGACATGGGCAGAGTACGATGTGGGGCAGGCACCAAACACATGTCCCTCCCCACAGAGGTTGCACCGTACCTCGTTGGGACACTCTGCCTTGCCGTGCCCCAACTGCAAACATTTTCCACAACGTCTGTTGGGACACGACTTGGCTTCGTGCCCCTCCTCTCCACATCTAAAACAGGTACGGGGCTGGCAAAAGTACCTAATGTGGGCCTTGGAACCCCCTATGAAGAGGAACGATGGAATGTCCCTCACCAGTTCCATACGGAACTGTCTCTTGCCATTAAATATACCTTTCAAGTCACCCACAGTATATTTACACCACCGCATTTCAGAGACAGTTCCGTATTGACTAAGAACCCTCGCAACCAGGCGCTGATCGACCTCGAAGGGAAGGTAAAGCACCGTCACCGCCACAGAGCCATCATATGGGGTGACAGTGAGCCCCTCTACCCCCTTCAGGCATGACACACCCTTAACACGGGCAGCATCAGACTTAAACTTAAGGTCATACGTGGTGCGGGCCTCAAGCGCCTGCAACATCTCAATTTCTCCAATTTCGACACCATTGTCTTTTAACACAGTAAACGCCTGTGGGGGAGGGACACTCACCCCAGACGAAAACTCCAACTTAACAATTGTGCTATCCCGACCTCCGGGCATAGCAGCAGTTTGTGTGGCTCGGGGCCACGGAATGAAAAGAAAAAACTCTGACCAGGTGTTACAAAAGACAAAATTTAGTATGAAGCACGCTATAAGGTTTTAAGCACAATTGCAATAAATAGTACAGCTATCACACAGTGATACAAGTTGAGCACGGTAAAACGACGAGAGTGAAACGAAAACACGTCTGCTCTCGTCGAAGACCTGAACTACAGTCAAGGTTCAAGTTAAAGCTAGCGTAGTCGACAGCCTAAATTAGAACGTTCCGGTTGTGGAGTTTGTTTAATGAGGTTACCCTTTACCACACCTGCCTCCGGGGCACCCTCGGGCAAGGTGCACCTGTATTTGCCCCGGTGCTTTTTAAGTGCTGTTGCCTTCGGGCGTGGTGTTGCCTTCGGGCGTGGTGTTGCCTTCGGGCGTGGTGTTGCCTTCGGGCGTGGTGTTGCCTTCGGGCGTGGTGTTGCCTTCGGGCGTGGTGTTGCCTTCGGGCGTGGTGTTGCCTTCGGGCGTGGTGTTGCCTTCGGGCGTGGTGTTGCCTTCGGGCGTGGTGTTGCCTTCGGGCGTGGTGTTGCCTTCGGGCGTGGTGTTGCCTTCGGGCGTGGTGTTGCCTTCGGGCGTGGTGTTGCCTTCGGGCGTGGTGTTGCCTTCGGGCGTGGTGTTGCCTTCGGGCGTGGTGTTGCCTTCGGGCGTGGTGTTGCCTTCGGGCGTGGTGTTGCCTTCGGGCGTGGTGTTGCCTTCGGGCGTGGTGTTGCCTTCGGGCGTGGTGTTGCCTTCGGGCGTGGTGTTGCCTTCGGGCGTGGTGTTGCCTTCGGGCGTGGTGTTGCCTTCGGGCGTGGTGTTGCCTTCGGGCGTGGTGTTGCCTTCGGGCGTGGTGTTGCCTTCGGGCGTGGTGTTGCCTTCGGGCGTGGTGTTGCCTTCGGGTGTGGTGTGAAAAGAAAAGGGAAATTAGAACGTCCCATGAGAATGATGCATTCCAATTGTGTAATGTCGAAATTGACGTCATTTTGCCCGGTCTCGTTTTGGTGATTAGATTTGTTTATCTAACACGGTAAATGAGGCAGGCCTCGATAATTTCAATTACTAATCCCAACTAGCCAAGAAGAGTTAAAAATGCTCAGCTGATTTTAATGTAGGAAGAAAAGTTGCCTAATATTTATTAATTTTATCTAAATCCATTCCATTTTGAAGTTTAATTTCAAATATAGAAATGTTTAACTGCAGTTATAAATGTTTAATTGTGATCGAAGCATTGATAAAAGCAAAGTTAGTAGGCCTTTGTTGGATTGATGTGTGTGTGTGTGTCTGTGTGTGTGTCATTCGACAAATCATTACTGTTTTTCGACAAACTGAGAAATGTAAGTGCTCCTTTCCCCCCAGATATTCAAAAGATATCGTAGCACCTACCATGAGGTAAACATGAAAAGGGCATATGTGCTTGTGACAGCAGACAAAATGTTAATAAGAAAGGCAGCGTGGCAGTCAGTCCGGGAGAATCTCCATTTTTGGAGATACTAATTGTCTCCGAAAATGGAGACATTGTACGCAAAGTGTTTGATAAATATTCAAAGCCTTATTCTCCTAACAGTCGTTGTTGCCGCACACACAAGTGTCTTGTAACAGTGTGGTTAACAAAGCGAATAAACAGTTGTTTCGTAGAACACCGTCTCACTACACACTGAGGTGCGAATAGATTACTTACACTGGTAAGAACTTACCCTCTGTGTGATTTTGATTGCCGTAAGTTAATTTGTGTTCTCTTTTCGTAACAATTCAGCCACACTGCTTCAGTTTAGAGTTACGTGGAATATGTATAGTCTGTGTAGTGTTTAACGTTAGCACTGTTACACACATAGCAGCTTTGTATAGGGTTGAGCTTCTCGCGGGCAGGATTTATATTCGTGTCTTTTTCTGGGAGTATCTGCATTTGAGATTGTGAGTAATTACAATGGTTTAAGCCGGCCGTGGTAGCTTTTTAATGCAATATACAGGGCCTTCAAACTAGGACTTACCGTTTACACTCGCTTTCAGTGCGAACACCAGTTACCGATCACACACAATTACGGTGTGTGAGGCGGCTGTACTACGTCTATTAATGAGGGTCATTGAGAGATGTCAATGCTTTAATCGGTATTTTCTCAAAATTCTCACGGTGGACTCCCAATAAGTGCACGGATAAATTGTAGATAAGATACTAAGGACCACGAATTATCAAGTTTTTGACTGTCCTAGGCACGTACTAATTTTCCAGGAGGGTTTCAAATGTAAAGGCTTTTGTTTTTTATTATCCAAACCATATAGCATTGTGGGTAAATTTAAAAATGGCGGTAAAATTGTCTCCGTTTTCGGAGACAATTGACTATCTCCGAAAACGGAGAATCTCCCGGACTGGCAGTGTGGGGTCCCAATTAAGACCCTGCGAGATAGGCTCGAAAGAGGAGTGAATCAGGCACGCCCGCTTGGAGGAGACCCGTTGCTATCTAGATCCGAAGAGGAAGGACTTGTTAAACACATCGAGTATCTGGCAAAATGTGGATATCCACTGACGAGGAAAGACGTCATTAACCTCGCCACAGAGGCAGCAATTTTTCTAAAGAAGCGCCCTCAGAATGCAGGGAATTTGAGTAAGAGATGGTTCGTCCGTTTTATGAGCCGTTGGCCGGAACTAAGACTAGCAAAAGCTCAGAATCTCAGTATGAAAAGAGCAGAGGCAACATCTGATGAGACAGTACAAAGTTACTTTCAGGAATTGGATCGCATTTTGACCAAGTATGACATAAAAAAACAAACCCCACCTTATCTACAATGTCGATGAGACCAGATTTCAAACGGAACACACCCCTAGTAAAGTAGTCGGACCTCGTGGCCTTACACTCAACGCCATTACTTCAGAGAGAGGACCCACAACTACACTTTTGGCTTGTGGTAATGCAGTTGTAATGTTGGTAATGTGGTAATGCTTGCCACCCTATTTTGTTTTTAAAGGTCAAGATACGATGCCAGGCTGATGGCAGGTGCGGTACCAGGTGCAAAATGCAGCATGTCAAAGAGTGGTTGGTCCAATGGTAACATTTTTAAGCACTTTCTGGAGGAACATTTCATACCATTTCTACCAAAAAGGAAGCCGGATGACCATGTTCTTTTACTGTACGACGGCCATACTTCTCATATTTCCATCCCGTTAATTGAGTTGGCCAAGGAACACAAGATAATTTTGTTTGTCCTCCCGCCACATACAAGTCATGTTCTTCAGCCTCTTGATGTGGGGCTCTTCAAACCCCTGAAGACCTTCCAGAATGCATGTGGCGCATGCATGAGGGAGAGACCTGGTGAGGTCATTACAAGATATGACGTTTGCAATCTCGCATCTAAGTCCTTTTTAAAGGCATTTACCCCCATCAATTTTATAAACTCATTTCGGAAAACTGGTATTTTCCCATTTAATCCTCAGGAGATAGACCAAACCATGTTCGAACCGGCAAAGAACTTAGCAAGGAACCATCGGCAAACTGAAGGTGAGGAGGAATCAGTCCAAAAAGGAAACATGGAAAAACTGAATCAGTTCTTTTCCTCCAGACTACCAACACCAAAGGAACCGAAATCCCACCCAAAGAAACGGAAGGTTAGTTATAGACCTGGAGGTGTGGCCATTACAGAAGAGAGAATTATTTTAAAAATTGGAATGGTCTATGAAAAAAAAAAAAAAAACAAAGAAAAAACGGAGGAGAGAAGAAAGCCGGATCAACCGAACTAAATGCAGAGCATACTATCTCGTCAAATCCAGACGCCGACGGTGACGATGCACATATCCACCCTGACAACTCCCTGGGTGAAGTATCAGGAGAAGGAAGAAAGAGAGCAAATGTTACTCAGGAAGAGTCTGATTCAGATGATGAAACTGATGACGTATGTTGTGTTTGCAACAAATTCTCTCCTGATGGCTTGAACAAACTAAATTGTCTAAAAATTGTGGATTGGGCCCAATGTGACTTATGCAATCATTGGGTACATCTGGAATCTGCGATCAACGAAACGTGAACGACATTAGATCAGGGTCATACCGATGTATCCATTGTGTCTCACTGGAAGAGTAGGCCCATCCCGGAGCTTTAACTTTTTGTATTTGCCACAAATCGACATTTCCCTCTTCCATAAGTTTTTTTAAATTTCATGACAGCTGAAGTAAGAAGCCGAGTCCCAAAATTTTCAGCAAATAATTTTCTTTTTGAGAGAACACTCCACCAATTTGTAACAGCGCCATCATATGAACAAATTCCGGACTACTTGCGAAAACGTTCCCTGGAGTTGTATTGATCTGTTACATTGACCTTTTCTTCATGAAAGAACGTCGGTGACTAAGCACGTTTCCCCTGATGACGAGGAACAAGATTCTACATTCAACGAGTGCAAAGGTATGCTTATCTTGACTTATTTGTAGTATCTGGAAACGTTTTAACGTGAAGGTGACCGAATTCCGATCCCTCCATGCTACTTACAATCATTTACAAAGTAACCTTACACTAAGCTAGCAAAACAAAATTTGATAGTGTCCGAGTCTAAAAGCTAGTAATGCCCCTGGGCCTGATGGGATCCATCCTGCCATTCTCCATGAATGCTCCGAGATTTTGTCAGTTCCTCTTTGCATTATTTTTCAGAAGTTTCTGGATTCAATCTTTGTACCTGCTGACTGGCGGATAAAAAAGGGGATCGGAGCTTGCCTTGCAATTATAGGCCGGTCAGTTTAACCAGTGTTGTGTGCAAAGTTATGGAATCTGTAATCAAGGATTGTTTGCTTAATTATCTTTTAAATAATGGGTTACTCAATCTGTCACAGCATGGTTTTTTACCGAGTAGATCTTGTGTTACTAATTTACTAAGCTTTCTTGAGGATGTTTCCTCATCTCTTGACTGTGGTCACAGTGTTGATGTCATTTACCTTGATTTTTCAAAAGGCTTTGATAAAGTTCCATTAGTTAGACTTATGGTTAAACTGCATAGGTTAGGCATCAAGGGCAGTTGTGCTTACGATAAATTCATGGCTCAATGGTAGATCGCAGAGAGTTGTTGTTAATGGTAACTTCTTGGTAACTTCTCTTCTTGGAAAGAAGTTACAAGTGGAGTTCCACAGGGTTCTGTTCTTGGCCTGCTTCTTTTCTTAATTTTCATCAGTGATATTGATAGCTCTCTCACATTTACTGTAGTATTAGTAAGTTTGCTGATGATACTAAGCTCTATAGGAAGGTTTGTGATAAGGATGATGCCTCATTACTGCAAAAAGACTTGGATAGGTTATTTTCATGGTGTCAGACTTGGCAAATGTCTTTTAATGCAGATAAGTGCAGAGTCCTTCACTTTGGTCCTAAAAATTTCAGCTATGTTTATAACATGAATGGTAGTATTCTGAGTGACGTAACTTTTGAGAAGGATCTGGGTGTAGTTATTACAGGTGATTTAAAGCCATCTAGACAGTGTGAAGCTGCTGCTGTTAGGGCTAATAGGGTGCTTGGATTGATCAAGAGGAATTTCAGTAGTTTTAGTAAAAAAATTGTACTAAATCTGTATAAGCAGTTGGTAAGACCCCACCTTGACTATGCAGCCCAGGCTTGGAGTCCCTTCTATGAAAAGGACAAGTTGCTTTTAGAGCAAGTTCAGAGGAGTCATTGTTACAAATTGAACACATTCCACATGAATATGAGGATAGCATAATAAGCATGATTACATCTTTATCCCATAACATCTTTCATATTCCGCGGCCTTCGCTCAGAATCATTGGTTAGATTCCCCTCTATGTTCAAAAAGAGGTTAGGCTATATACATAACAATTACTTTCTTTTGCAAACACATTCTCTTAAGTAATGACTGAGCTGGTTCTAATTTAAATCTCCAAATATGGACAGTATGGTTTTATGATTATTAATATTATAGACCAGTAAGTGATTAACTTGAGAGGAGCGATTGCGGCGCCTGCTCCTATGAAACTGAGTTCAGTTTAGTGTGCTTTTCCACCATATTTAGCGCCCCACGCATGATGGACCGCTTTAAACTATAGTGAAAATATTGTGCTAAGAGTGCAATTTCCCTCATTCCAAAGCGTTGTGATGCCAATTTTTTCATACTCCGGAACTAATGCATTATAGTCGAGAAACTGGTGACAAAGGTGATATTTTAGAGTGCGATTTTCTGCAATATTTGGCCATGTTGAATGCTAAATCTATCTTGCACTGGCGACCGTTGTATGATACAAGAAAATTTACAATGTTTGTAACCAATACCGTCTAAAACGTATCAGCATTATTTAAGGTTTATGCGTGGTTAAGGAGAAACACAGCGTTGTACTTTTGGAAGACAAATTTCAAGAACATCGAAAGATTAAGAGGATAAATTCAGCATTGCCTTCTTGGTAAAATATATTTTGCTTGGAAATTGAGAGTCTCTGTGCAAAGTGTGGATGCAACTGTAGTAATGAAAAATGGTATTTTTCCAAAATTTTGGCGCGCTTTGCTCGCATTCGTCACGATTTACATCTTGCATTAAAAGGGCAATAAAGAACAAGGAATGTTCTCTGGGAAACATTTCCAAAATAGAGGTACATCTTCAAACTCCGTGGACGCCGGGCATTAAGAGGGCAACATGAACCAACCGAATATCATGAGAATGATAACATTCCTAGCACAATGTACAAGAATTAAAGTATAAGATTTCTTGGTATACATCCTTTGCAAACAACATTTCTTTTACGCGATACCCGCTATTCCATAGATCCTGAAAATTAATGCATTGAGGAAATGAAGAAAAAATATTCTAAAAGTTGCTGATAAATCCTTAAGTAATCAACCCACAGCCACTCCATGACCCCTATGGAAGTATTACCCACGAAACTCAACAAGGGCCCATCATGAGGTCCATAAACCCCATCCCCTAATAAAAGCGCTCCCATTGCAAAGTCCACAGGAGGTCAGTACTCTTCCGTTCACTTTCTACCAGGGTTTTTAAACCTTAACTGTAAATCTCTAAGTCATGAGACCTCTAAATAAGAAGTGTATTTTCAGATAGAACATACAAGGCATAAAAAGTGCCGTTTTGCAGCTTGAAAGGTATTTTGGGAAAACGTCCTGACATGTTACTCGCTAACTAGTGGTGCTCTCCGCTGAGATAATTTCATGATTTTATTTATTTTTTTGTTTCCAGCCACTAACCTTCACTTTTCAACTGTAAAAAAAAAATCCTCTGAAAGGACCTGCTTCCTACGACTGCTTCCTTTCACCTGCGTCCGGCGCATATGCACATTTCGACGATGAAACCATCTGAGAAAAGTGTATAACATTCTCTGTGGGGCCAGCCTATGGCCAACCCCTTGTATTTCCCCTGCAGATGGGGATTCAATGTAACCTGTAGACCCATTTCACTGTGCTGTCACCGTCAGTCACATTCTCATTGAATGCTATGAATACTCCCATATCCGTCAGAAGTACTACACTGTGCCAAACCTGAAGACGTTGTTTGAGCACACAGATCATTCGCTCATTCTGGACTTTCTCAAAGAAAGTAACCTTTACATGAAATTTTGACATGACTCCCACATTGGCTTTTGTTTAGATATCTTAGTATTTTGCCCAATCCTTTTTCCTTTTAGGTGATTTCACCTCACCATTGCTCTTTTATCTAGCTGACACTGTATAACACATTCGTGTTGGTGTGTCGTTAAACCCCATCTAACTAACTAACTAACCAACGCCACACTTCTTTGTTATGGAAGAACAAGCAGCCATTTTGAGGCCCGGAATAAGCGAGGCGCCAATGTGCTTACGTATTCAAATGGTAAATCAGTCGAAGTCCGGCAGTGGTGCCACATTTGCATGTAATATATACCGCATATGCGGTGAAGTGTACAACTGCAGTGTAGTGCAGTAATGCGGTAGTGTACAAACGTGTTTGTTCCACTTGTGCCCTAAACAATGCCACGTCATGTGTCGAGGTCTATTCTAACCCCCTCTGAAAAAATCCTGGGTACGGGCCTGGTAACCAACATCTCTCACTGCGCTATTATTTAAAGAATTCGAAATGGCCCGTCTTCAAAGTAGCGTGACACGTAGAAAATGATGGGTGTGTGAATTAATCACCCTACCCAGTGTACACTGTTAACGAGGAAGCTAGTCCTTTGATCGGCAAAATTGAAGTATATATTAATAAGGATCACTTGATAGAACAGTTTATCGAAATTCATTAGCCGGATTGTTATAACCTGCAGTAGGTCATTAACATTGCATTTTTGCAGCGTGAAATGAAATAGAATATCTTAAAGGGAGTAACAGGAGCCATCTTCTATTAAAATATGAAATATTGCAAGAGGTAGCGAGAATTTCCCACGAACCCACCGGGGCTCCGCTTCTGAACCCCATGAGTACAAACTCACCCTTCGCCATCGTTGTGCATTTGAGCTTGACCATCGTGGCCCACCCCTTTGAAAATTCCTTCTTAGCCTACACAAGAATTGTGTTGGCCTGTATCTTCTCAAGCCTAGACTGTAGGTCTACATCGCACTGTGATAACAGTCCGGCGAGGGAATTGTCCGGAGTGGGAATTGTCCGGAGTGGGAATTGTCCGGGTTGGCAATCGTCCGGGTGGGAATTGCCCCGGTGGGAGTTGTCTGGGTGGCAGTTGTCCGGGTGGGAGTTGTCCGGGAACCATTTGCCCAGTGCTTATTAAGTGCAGTTGCCTTTGGGCGTTGTGTCGTCCTCGGGCGTGTGGTAGTCTTTGGGCGTGTGGTTGACGGGTGGGACTTTGTTTTGGGATGGTTTGTGGTTGTTGGGCTAGGGTGTTGTTTTGGGGATGGCTGCAGTGGCATTTTCTGAATCTCAGTAGTAAAAAACTTTTTTGTTCCCTGTTGTATGGTGTGTATAGTTTGTTTGGCATTGTGTTTGTGATCCATCAGGGTTTTGTTTGGGTTTGGGGTTCTTTAGTTTCTCAGTGCCTGTTTCTACATACGTAAAAAGCTCTCCCACAGAACCGCCAACAATCTCTCACTATCGACACCCAGCATAGGAAACGAAAGTCTTTGTTACTGCTAACAAACCATCAAAGAACAGAACAACACGAGGCCAAAACAACGTTACGGATGACGTTACAGGAGCCATCTTCTATTAAAATATGAAATATTGCAATAGGTAGCGAGAATCTCCCACGAACCCACCGGGGCTCCGCTTCTGAACCCCATGAGTACAAACTCACCCTTCGCCATCGTTGTGCATTTGAGCTTGACCATCGTGGCCCACCCCTTTGAAAATTCCTTCTTAGCCTACACAAGAATTGTGTTGGCCTGTATCTTCTCAAGCCTAGACTGTAGGTCTACATCGCACTGTGATAACAGTCCGGCGAGGGAATTGTCCGGGTTGGCAGTTGTCCGGAGTGGGAATTGTCCGGGTTGGCAATCGTCCGGGTGGGAATTGCCCCGGTGGGAGTTGTCTGGGTGGCAGTTGTCCGGGTGGGAGTTGTCCGGGAACCATTTGCCCAGTGCTTATTAAGTGCAGTTGCCTTTGGGCGTTGTGTCGTCCTCGGGCGTGTGGTAGTCTTTGGGCGTGTGGTTGACGGGTGGGACTTTGTTTTGGGATGGTTTGTGGTTGTTGGGCTAGGGTGTTGTTTTGGGGATGGCTGCAGTGGCATTTTCTGAATCTCAGTAGTAAAAAACTTTTTTGTTCCCTGTTGTATGGTGTGTATAGTTTGTTTGGCATTGTGTTTGTGATCCATCAGGGTTTTGTTTGGGTTTGGGGTTCTTTAGTTTCTCAGTGCCTGTTTCTACATACGTAAAAAGCTCTCCCACAGAACCGCCAACAATCTCTCACTATCGACACCCAGCATAGGAAACGAAAGTCTTTGTTACTGCTAACAAACCATCAAAGAACAGAACAACACGAGGCCAAAACAACGTTACGGATGACGTTACAGGAGCCATCTTCTATTAAAATATGAAATATTGCAAGAGGTAGCGAGAATCTCCCACGAACCCACCGGGGCTCCGCTTCTGAACCCCATGAGTACAAACTCACCCTTCGCCATCGTTGTGCATTTGAGCTTGACCATCGTGGCCCACCCCTTTGAAAATTCCTTCTTAGCCTACACAAGAATTGTGTTGGCCTGTATCTTCTCAAGCCTAGACTGTAGGTCTACATCGCACTGTGATAACAGTCCGGCGAGGGAATTGTCCGGGTTGGCAGTTGTCCGGAGTGGGAATTGTCCGGGTTGGCAATCGTCCGGGTGGGAATTGCCCCGGTGGGAGTTGTCTGGGTGGCAGTTGTCCGGGAACCATTTGCCCAGTGCCTTTGGGCGTTGTCGTCCTCGGGCGTGTGGTAGTCTTTGGGCGTGTGGTTGACGGGTGGGACTTTGTTTTGGGATGGTTTGTGGTTGTTGGGCTAGGTTGTTGTTTTGGGGTTGGCTGCAGTGGCATTTTCTGAATCTCAGTAGTAAAAAACTTTTTTGTTCCCTGTTGTATGGTGTGTATAGTTTGTTTGGCATTGTGTTTGTGATCCATCAGGGTTTTGTTTGGGTTTGGGGTTCTTTAGTTTCTCAGTGCCTGTTTCTACATACGTAAAAAGCTCTCCCACAGAACCGCCAACAATCTCTCACTATCGACACCCAGCATAGGAAACGAAAGTCTTTGTTACTGCTAACAAACCATCAAAGAACAGAACAGCACGAGGCCAAAACAACGTTACGGATGACGTTATTGGAGCAAAAGTGGTCAAGTCTTAACGATCTCTCACAGTTTGCAGATAATATAATGTTGCCCATACCTCCTGCAGAAAAAGAAATCAGGGTACAGACGTGACTGCTACAGGAAGTGACACTGCGCTACAGGAATGAACTGCTCCTGTGAAAGCAAAACCACCTACTTAGTTACAGTTGTCCAAACACAAAGTTCTACGATTAACCTGGTGAGGCTTTCTAGTAAAGATCACTATGAGGAAATTTGTGTCCCCAACCAGAAGTATCGTTCGAATGGTTGTAAACCTCAGCTGGATAGTGCCTACTTTGAGATAAATTTGAATGGGGAAAGTTTTTTTTTTCGGGGCTTTTTGAGTGCATCGAAACGGCACATACAAACAAAAAACAAAACTCAAACCGGATCGGACAGGAACATAAAGGCAAAACCATCCACACACCACCAAATCAAACAGAAAATTATGTTCATTACAACAATAGAACCACACACACACTGACAACAACCCAAATACCCCACAGACCAACCCCCCGCCACACTAAAAACAAAGACCACACACCCAAAACCACCACACACCCAAAGACAACACCACGCCCGACGGCAACACCAAGCCCGAAGGCAACACCACGCCCGATGGCAACACCACGCCCAAAGGCAACAGCACTTAAAAAGCACCGGGGCAAATACAGGTGCACCTTGCCCAAGGGTGCCCCGGAGGCAGTTGTGGCAAAGGGTAACCTCATTGCTCCCACGTTTAAACAAACTCCACAACCGGATGCAGTTTAAAGTCCTACCCAGGACTCCATGGGGAAAGTTTGTTAGCGTATGCGGATACGGGTGCAGCAAAATCCCTTGTGCATTAATCTGTTGTACCAAAGGATTGCATTAAGCCTCTAGAAGAGCCCCTTAGAATATCACTATTGGATGGAACACCCGTGACAGTATCTGGTAAGATGATTTCGTCTGTTTCTATCGCTGGCAGGGAGGAACGTGATGTTGTGAATGAAATAGCGGGTGAGTACAGTGGTGTTTTCATTCATAGACCAGGTTGTTGTACTCTATTAGAGCATCGTATAGATACTGGAGATGCCAAACCAGTCAAAAAACGCCCATACAAATTGTCAAGAAGAAACGGGAAAGTTTAAGACAGCAAATTAATGAAATGATAGATTTAGATATTATTACTCCTTCTTAGTCAGAGTGGTCAAGCCCAGTAGTCATGGTTGACAAGCCAGATGGAAGTTACAGATTGGCTGTAGACTACCGTACTTTGAATTCCGTCACAAAACCATCAAACTACCCTATCCCCACTATTGAATCAATTTTGTACTCGATGAGTGATTGAAAAGTATTTTCCACTTTAGATTTGAAAGCAGGATTTTGGCAGTCACTTGTGCACTCAGATGAACAATACAAAACCACATTCTTCTGTGAAGAGGGTGTATATCAGTTTAAAAGGCTTCCATCTGGGCTCAGAAATGCAAGTCAGCATTTTTAAAATCTTGTTGACGTTATTTTAAGACCTATGAAGAATGACAGACAGTTTTGCTATCCGTATATTGATGACATTGTGATACATTAACCAGATATTGAGACCAACTTTCAAGACTTAAGGAGAGTATTAGAATGCTGTGTTGTGAATCCTGCTAAGTGTTACCTTCTTTGTAAACAAGTAAAGTGTTTAGAATACATTGTGGATAGTGCGGGTATTCGTTTGAATCCTTCAAAGTGTGAGGCTGTACAAAGATTTCCTACTTCTACCAACAAGGAGCTAGAAAGATTTTTAGGTTGTCAGGTTGGTGTTCGAAATTTGTAAAAAAATTATGCTGATATTTTTGCACCATTGAATGAATAGATTAAGAAAGAAGGTCTTCTGGGAATGGACTGCAGATTGTGAGGAAACATTTAGTAGATTAAAGAAGGAGATATCAAGAGAAGTTTTCCTAACAATTTCTGACTTAAAAAATGATTTTGAGATTCACGCTGATGCTAGTACCACAGGTCTTGGTGCAGTTTTAGTCCAAAAGAATGCCAATAATGAACCAAAAGTTATTGCCTTTGCATCTGCCCCAGGGCGATACTTTACATTAAGTGCATACTTTTGTTCTTTCAGTAACATCTGTTACAATCTGTGCGGTGCTTGATATACAGGTTTCTGAAAAATGGCTTCTAACGTTTTGTGATCCGTCTCTACATTAATTACTCTCTGACCATATGACCATTCATGAAAACGTTCACAACCAAAAACTATGGCAAGCCTTTCTTTCGCGATTTGAGCATAATTTAGTTGACTTTTTGTCAAGGACTTAGAAGCATATGCAACTGGTACACTATCTTGGAGAATTACAGCTCCAATTCCATAGCTGCTTGAATCAACCGACAAGGTTACTTCCATATTAACATCAAAAAATTTGAGAACTGGGGCCTGTGTTATCTTTTCTTTTAACTTTTCAAAGCTTTCTTGTTGAGACTCTCCCCATTCCCAGTGTACCCCTTTCTCGAGTAGCGCCCTTAGGGGTGCACTCTCCGTTGACAAATTTGGGATGAATTTAGCAAGGCAGGTAATAACACGTATGAATCTCTGTAGGACTGTTTTGTCTTCTGGGGTACTCATTTCCTTAACTGCTCTGATTTTCTCAGGGTCAGCTTTAAGCCCATTTTCACCTAAAACATGGCCTAAATATGCAATTTCGGATTTTCTTAACTCGGGTCACTCGACTACCGCCGGCGAGACCTGCTGTGACGGATCGCACACGATGCCATGTTAACGAATCTCAAGCGCCTTCGGTGGCGTCTTGGAGATGGCATTTGTCTCCGCACCGGATGCACAAGGTGGGAGAGTGTGCCCCATGTGTTTTGGCAGTGTGGCTTTGTGGCCCTCCTTTGGGAGTGTTTGCAAGTCCTGGCTGATCGCCTCACGTTTTGCAACACCTGGGCGGTCAGCCAGGACTACGCTTTGTATGGTCTATCAACCCCGCCATGCGATACAAGTGTTCGCGGGATACTTACCTTTGTTTAAGCCTCCATAAAGCTGGCCCTGCATTTTAAGTCTCAGTCTAGCGCAATTTAATTGGGTGAATTATCCTGAGCACTGCTCGGGGCAATTGCCATGGTTGGGAGCCATTCGGGATGGGGAATTGTGAGGGTGTGAATTGTCCTGGGTAGAAAATTGTCCGGGATGGCAATTGTCCCGGTTGCCAATTGTCCGGGTGGGAGTTGTCCGGTCACGGGGCAAATACAGGTGCACCTTGCCCAAGGGTGCCCCGGATTCTGCGTTTTGCTCCAGTCCAGTTTTGGTTCTTTTGTTTCTCAGTGCCTGTTTCTATGTACTTAAAAAGCTAACGTAGCATCACCCAGGGAATGAATATCGGATCAGCTATTACCTTCTCCATTACTGAAACAAATTCAGCCTTTGATAACAGGTCGTCAGAAGGGTTCGTCCACCTTCTAAAATACAGGCTCAGGCGACGCCCATACTTGCCAAACGTTTCTGTTGAATACTTGCTGATCTAAATTTTCCTCGATAAGAATCTGGGGTTAGTTTATATGCTGCAAGTAAGTAGTGAGATCAGTGTACATATGTCAATAGGGGATTAAAAACTTACAGGTCAATAGGGGATTAAGTGGGGTGACGTAATATCTTAACGTCACTGAGAAAACGGTTTACGATTGGATAAAAGTACAAGTAGCTCTCTGCGTGTTTGTCGCCCTCACTAGAAAAGTTTTTGTGTTTATTCTGTTTGATGAGATCGACAGTACTTGTTTTGCGTTAGGATGATCGATACCTAATGGAGATCAATGAATAATTACTATCGTGATAGAATGATCTTTGCCAATCATTTATTTTTAAAGAGGAACATAAAAAAGTGGACGCCGCAGAGTCTACCAGATGTATTTTAAGGAGAAAAAGTACAATTGTCCATGTAAAGAAGCTTAAAGATTTAGGTACCAATTAAAAGTACTTACCATAAAGAAAAACATAAATTGGGAGTTTGAAAAAGAACCAGATGATTTTAAGGAGGACTAGTGTACTATTCAAATTAAAGAAGCTTAATGGTTTGGCTAACTATTAAAAGAACTTAACTTAAAGAAAAACAGAAAAAAATTGGAGTATGAGAACCCACCAGATGTTTTGAAAAGTAGGACGGTTTCAATGTTAACAGCTTATCAGAGTTTTAAAAAAAGAAAGTTTTGAAGAAACCTTTTAAAACTGCTTATTAATTGAGATGACAAACGTTCTAACTCATTTGATTGACAGAACACTAATTATCACGGTTATTGTTACCTCTCATCCGAACTAAGTTTATCTTCGAAGGATCTTATGAAAATTGCTTGGAAGCTCATTCTTTGATCAGGTCTTGAACAGTCAACATCGTGCTACTCCGCTTGCTGGGTAGGACGTTAAACTGCATCCGGTTGTGGAGCTTGTTAAAGCGTGGGGATAATGAGGTTACCCTTTGCCACAACTGCCTCCGGGGCACCCTTGGGCAAGGTGCACCTGTATTTGCCCCGGTGCTTTTTAAGTGCTGTTGCCTTTGGGCGTAGTGTTGCCTTCGGGTGTAGTGTTGCCTTCGGGCGTTGTGTTGCCTTTGGGGCGTGGTGTTGCCTTCGGGCGTGATGTTTCCTTTGGGCGTGTGGGCGGGATTTGTTTGGGTGGTATGTGGTTGTGGGGAGTTGTTTTGGGGTTGGCTGCAGTGGCAGTTACTAGAGTTCAGTGGTAACAAAGACTCTTTTGTTCCCTGTTGCACGGTGTGTATGGTTTGTTTGGCATTTGTGTTTGTGACCCGTCATGGTTTTTAGGCCGTCAGCTGTAGGCTGAGACATTTTATTTCGATCCGGTAACTCTGGGAACAGATATTTTTCACACTAAGTTTTACACACAATGACAAGGAATATTGTTACAAAAGTTCTCCACATAATTTCCTGCAGTTTTTTCATGGTTTCAATCGACATACCGACTTAATTAATTTTCATCTCGTACGTCTATTAAATGAAGGTTGTGACTTGAAAATATTCATTCGCAAAGTAAGACTTTACATCACGTGGTATAAATTACCCAATCCAGTACTAGATCAATGACGTAATTAACATGATCACGGCCTAATATGGCGACGTCCAGTACAGCGTCGCTAGCAACGAGCAGAGAACGTTTACATGCTTTTTGCACATCGAATCGGAAAGCAGAGGCCTCTTTCACGAAGATACGATGGACTTAATTCACATCATGTGCAAAGAATGGCTCCAACTGAGCGGGCGAGACCGTTAGATCGCAGAAAATATTCACTGTCAATGCCATGGCTTTGAACTTACGATAGCATTACCAGCCCAACACTGCAATAGCAGTACAGAAGTGCACGGGGCTAATCTCCATTGACTACTTAGGCCTCCTTCTTCTTTCGGATCACGGTGACACATCCAAAGGACATTACTACACCGCACATGCGTCAGGGGTGCCCTAATTTGCCCTAATAAAATTGGTAATATATTGAATAGGATCTCTATGACTATCTAAACCATCAATCAACCTCAGGCTAGCCTAGGCCTACAATACAAAGTAGGCTACAATTGTCATTGATACAACCTAACGTTACAAGTTACAGTTACAGGCTACAGTATATATCAACTACCATGAGTTCACTGGAGCTGGGTTTTGAGTGCAAGCAGCATTATTACCGTCGCATCATCGACAGCAAAGCGATTACTTGAATCATTATGATAGATAATGAGCAGAAGACAGGCTGTTGCTAACAAAAACATATCTGTGAAGGTAAATATTAAAGTAGGGCCTAGGCTAGGCTATTACTTTAAGGCCATTAAATTTTAAGGCCATGCTTTGGTTAGCCTATGCTAGGTAAAGCCAGGCCCCATGAATTTGTTACAATAGTATGTTACTTTTAGTTACAGGCGTAATTCATGCAACTTGTTAAAAATACAAGTAATAGAAGGGTGATCCCAGTGAAAAATGGGATGATTTTTGAAGATTTAACTAAAGACAATGTTTTTTTGACTTCCAATTTCGTCCTACGCCTTTTGGATGATTTTGGTAGGAAAAATCATCACTTTTGGAATATTTTTCAAGGTTGAGAAGAAAGGAATGTTTCATTGCGCAATTGGCCAACTGTTTTACCTTGAAATGGCTGGGTATTTACTACTTTAATAATTGCTGCCTACTGCTGAGGGATGAATTTAGTTGTTTCTTTTATAGCAGGAAGAAACCTTGAAGGTTACTATGGTTCCTGTTCTACAACTGAATATAGTCACGGGCCAGGCAGCAATACTGGAATGTGTACAGTATAACTTCCTTGACAATTTTTAATGGCAGGACAATTTTGGAAGGTTATGGACAAAATCGTCTAAGCGCAGTAATTTTTCATCCCATTTTTCACTGGGCTTTGTAAGGATACAGTAATTATTGAAACATGAAGAGAGTGCCAGTTTTTGGAGTTTTTAGTCTTGTGATCCAAACTTTGATAATTGAGTTCTGGTAGGCTATCCAGGTGTGAGAATATTAATCATGCCATAGACTAATTGTAGATCATGCAGATCCGATCCGTGAGTGGGATCAGTGGATAAATCATGGTATGTTCCACAAGATTTTTATTGTGCTAATCTGAAAACTTACAAAATTGGGGATTGCACAGTGATTAGCATGAAGTGACTCTACATTGTAGCTCCCATTCCATTCTTGGCAGTAATTAGTAAATTTGAGCTCATGCAGTTCCAGTGGGAACTGTAGAATTGAACAGTATATGGCTCATGTTATCTTTTTGAATTTCTTTCTAGGCATGTTTGGTTAATAGGCTGCAATCCTGAAGAAAGATGTCATGCATCAGAGATGTACGTGTAAAGTGTGTGGCACACAAGATCAATTAACATACAGTAGGTCAGGTTACAACTACAAGATGTGTACACAACATGCATGATTCCTGCATGACAAGGAAGATGGATCATTTTTCAAAGTAAGTAGACAAGCAAATTTCACTCTTCTCCTGCATAGTTTTGGCAGGTTGGCTTAGTTAAAATAGGCTACAAAATTTGCATGAACAACAACTTTTGGTGGGCTTCAGAAACAATAATTTGTGTATCCTAGCAGCAGTAGCAGCGTGTAGTCTACAAATACCTCATAGGAAACTCCCAAGGTAATTTTATTTGAACAAGGTTGAGAGACAATACCGGTTTACCTCCTTATTGTGAATCTGCACTCAGCACTGAGAATTTCATCTTATTTTCTGCCATGTAATTAATAATTATCAGAATATTGTACTGATATTTACTTGTATTATTTAGGATGAAATAACAGTTTTCAGGCTCTCTGGATGTTGGTTTAATTGAATACTGTATATACTGTATGTATCGTGTGAAACATCTACCATACTCAATTTCCCTCTGATGTGATCAGTTTGTTTCAGTCATTCAATTACATAGGAACTGTATTCATGGATTTTACATTTCGAAGTAATCATTTGAAATTCTGTACAGGGGTGGCCTCAATGCACAGGGAAAGGAGACCATACTCACCTCTTTAATCATGGGGAATGTCCCCACTAGGGAAACTTTCCCCATTTGCTAAGGAGCTTAGGTTTGGCGATTAAGGGTAAACTACCTGATAAAGGGGGGGGGGGGTGATGGGATAGCTGTTGTCCATTTCTTTGGGCAGAAGGTTGGGTACTATACATTGTTGTTACCTTGATAGGCATGCATTTATACCCAACAGTTTTCTCGGTTTGCTCTTAACGAATACCAATTTTGAAGATTTCAGTGAAGTTAGTTCAATTTATTCACTGCACAGTTTCGTTTGCGTCTGGTAATGTGTTACAGTTTCCTTACAACATATACATCTCAAAATTGGCACTTACTGTAGCTTGGTAACAGTACTGATTGTGTCTAAAACATCATGTTACTGTTTCAAATCTTCCCTACCGGCTACCCCCATTTTACACCCTTCCCTATCCCTGCATCCCTCTCAGAGCATTAAACTGCCACCACCTAACATGCATTGTTTTTCATTTTTTTTTTTTTTTTTTACTTTTAGGGTTGGGTAGGATGTCCTTACTGAATTTTGGTGGGAGTAAAACCAGATATGGTAGGGGGTGTACAACAGCTACCTCTGATATATGAAAAAAATTTGAGTCCTTGAGTGAATTGTGATAAAATCTTCATGTAATGTGTTTTCTGCACAAGATGGAAATTCAAGTAAAATTTGGGAAGACAGGTATCATCTCTCCCCCCACCCACCCCTCCCCCACCCCATGGTATACTACCCTATCCAAAGAAAAACCATGGAAAAAGCATTCAATCAACAAGCTGTTAAATAGTTTGGCTCAAATCATTGCATTTTCAAAGAAGAATTAAAGTGTCTAAGTGTAGGCCAAAGTGACATAGTAACTGCTATTAATGCCTAGAAGCTGGCCAGGGTTTTGCTCGGTGTTGACATGCTACTATGCACTGACAAGGGAAAGTGCAGAGAGCATTCCAAATTCTTAGAAAGGTGAGTTTTCCACTTCCAAAGTTTCACATGCTATAAATCTGTAAAAACCATAATGGTCATCCCATACTATTCCAGGCCCCAGTCACAGACATAGCTGGGAATTGTGCAGTATTCAACTGTCATAGCTTTATAGTGCTATACTTAAGTATGAATTAGCCTTCATGGCTTTACAGTTGTATACCCTAAGGCCCATTCATACTAAGTGTAGCATTAAAGCTATGAAAGTTCAACAAATGAAGTTGGCCATGTACAAATGAACATCATTGATGCAAGTCTTGTCACCCTTTTTATTGTATGTTCATTGGGAGTAACAGAACAATTTGGTCTTGTTTCTTCTCAGAAACTATCAGATGGAAATATGGTGACTGCAGGATACAACTTCTGAAATCAAGAGAGAGATCACGCTTTATAAAGGAATCCACAGATCAGGCAAATGAAGGCAAATAAATATTTTTGTATATACTTTAAGTGAATGTAAGTTGTACTAGTACCATAATGTATTTCCCTCAAGGAATCATCTATCCATGATCTGCTGCTTCCATCCATGTTCATATGACACTGTTTTCATTCCCTTTTCTTAAATTGTGAGTACATTATAGTATGTAAGTGAATTGATGGCAACAGCAAAGTAAACATTGCAAAGTTTATATGTATTTTGACCATTAAACATAGGGACTAATGAAGCATCATTTTTGTATTTTGACCATTATGTATTTTGACCATTAAACATAGGGACTAATGAAGCATCATTTTTAAGCTGTTCTTTTCAGACTCGCTATCTTTTCAGACTCGTTCTTCACAGACTCGCTATCCAGCCTTTTAGCTCTTCACGGTCATGAGCAAAAACACCCCTGTGTAATAGCTCTCCGGGAAGCTTACTCCAATTTGGTGAGACTGCAGAAGTCGGTTGTGCTCGCGTGGGTTCCGAGTCACGTGGGCATACACGGAAATGAAAAGGTAGACACGCTAGCTAAGGAAGCCCTACAGATGGACATTACCAACCTCCACGTACCCCACACTGATTACCGTCCTAACATCAACGGCTATATAAAATCAAAATGGCAGGAACTGTGGGATTCTTTCCCAGAGAACAAATTATACCAGGTCAAACCAACGGTCGGGTCTGTGGATAATGGAACCCCTAGAAAACGGAGAGATGATTTCGTACTGACTAGGGCACGAATCGGTCACACTTACCTAACACATGCTTATTTGCTCCACGGGGAAGAGAGACCATATTGTATCCCCTGTGATTGCGATGTCACCGTCAGTCACATTCTCGTCGACTGCTATGAATACTCCCATATTCGTCAGAAATATTACAGTGTACCAGACCTGAAGACATTGTTTGAACACACGGACCCCACTCTCATCTTGGATTTTCTCAAAGATAGTGGCCTTTACAGGAAATTTTGACATGACAGCCCATTTACTTTTGTCAAGACTTTAGAATTTTGCCAAATGTTTTAATTCTTTTTTAGTTTTACACTACCTTTACCCTGTTCTATCTAGCTGACACTACATAACACATTCGTGTTGATGTGTCGTTAAATCCAATCTAACTAACTAACTGTTCTTTTCAGTGAGGCTACTTAGTTGTGTTAAATTAAAAACCAGGAAAGGCTGACCTTTTGATGGGTTCATTTCATACCTTCAGGCATTATCCTTATCCTGAGTTGATGTAGAATTTACCTTTTCCCTATGAATTGTATCAAATTAGGACATACCAAAAGTGGCTGTTTTATAGGAAGGGAGAATTAAATGTCAATTGTTGAAATTTCTGGAATAAAATTAAGAATAACTTTGGTAACTTTGAGGCTCTATAAAAACTTGTCAAGATTTTAGAAAAATAAATCTGATTATAATTCTAAATTTTCACAGTCTGGAACATTTATATGGCTTTTAAATAATGAAACGATTTCATTTGAAATTTTGGAAACATTTTAACCCCTTGTTCCATTGTTTTGTAAGTTCCTGTTGTCATGAGAATATGTTCACATATTTTCCACTTCTTTTCCTTTGTAAGCTCAAAGTGAAGTACATGGCTGATTAGCATGGCCAAAAGAACTGCTAATTGTACACTAACAGAGTTATTTTCTGTGACTGGATTACTGTCAAGCCATATCATCACTTCCAGGTTCATTTCAAAGAGAAAATGAAGATGTGTAGCCTAATTTATATAATTGGTGCATTCAGTTTATAATGTTTATGGAAGTGACAGCTTCCCACAAACATATTGTGATTACAGAGACCAGGTCATGTGACAGTTTTTTGTCCAACATTACCTAAAGCTACCACACGTACGTAATTGTAAAGCAGGCACTAAGTGATGGTCTTTGCATTGAAAAATGAGACTGTAAAGAAACGTACAACCGTACAACGTCTGAATGAATTAGGCAAGTAATGTGTGCAAGTTCAGGTGTCTTAATGTTGGTCAGCAGGTGTGACTGATTCAAAGTTTAAAAATTCCAATAGCATGATGAAAAACTTATTTTTTTAAAGCTAACTCTGTTTGTAATACTTTTTGTCTGTGAAAAGGCTGTTAACTGGTCCACATAGTGTGATGTGACATTTATATTATTAGGATATGTTAGCATGACCTTCAACACTCATTAGTTTTCTGTAGTCTTAGTAATAGTAACCCCTTTCTACATCGTTGAGTATGTGCAGAGGAGCAAGCCAGCCGTCACTGTGACCAACCATGAAGCTCCCCTGGTTTTCATTTTCTCATCAGTTCACAGCTTCCTACTACTGTATTACAGCTTATGAAGAAAAGGGTAGGCCATTTGAGGGGCATTGTTAGTGTTATTGACCCCACAGTACCTGGCACAGAAGTGAACAAAGTAACTTGTTAGGCCTGGCCTAACGTCAGGCCTAGCCCTCTTCAGTCAAATAGCCTGGGATACCGTACACTTTGTGTTGGCTCCACTGTCGTTGTATTCATAGACTGCTAGTGGCACAGAAGGAATTTTTGTTGTAAACTTCTGCAGCAGTGTAGTTTTCATTAACTTTTTTGTAGATTGTAGAGTTGTATTGTAGGCTTATAACATAGTGATTTTGTTGCAGCCTGGACAAGTAACACAGGCTGCATTTAGTCTGCAGGCTAGAGAAGGTTCCACACCCAGGGTTTACAGATCCATGATCAATTGCATATTTCTGTGAAAATTCATGTTGTTATGAGTGGGAGCCACTTATAAATGTATAATTGTAGTGGGGTGATTGGAGAGGAAATTTACTGTTTCATTGTATCATTTTTTTTTTGTATCATTTTCCGTGCCAGTTCCATGAACAAATATATTGCAGTGAAAGGGACTCCTAAAAATCTGTCTTTTAATTGCTCCACTGGTTGTCTATTGCATCTGACAGACTCAGTCCAATAATATAGCACTTTCACGAATATGCAGGTCACTGGCCAACTTCTAAATTTAGCCACAGGTGGACCCTTGAAGAGGCCAACTGCAGTGACATGCCAACAATCTCTTTACTGGGGAGTAGCCTGAAGCCTTTTTCACTCTGGTGGATCAGAGGTGGACCACTGATGGCTGGCCGTCAATGGACTGCTGTCGGAGGCTTGACAACGGGAAAAATGGCTGGAGGACCACTGGTGGTTGCTAATAAAGGAACATTAATGTAACTCCACCACTGGACCTCTAGGTATTTGATATCTGGGTTAACAAACAAGCCATGATGCTGCAGACGGCAATCTTTGAATCTGAACTACTACATAAGTTTTCAAGTTCACATAACAATGCAATTTACCTGGAAATATGATAGGAAAGTGCCCTTAGCTCAAATTAAGTTGCATCACCTAAGCAGAAAAGAGCTAAATCTGGACAGCCACAGTGGCTATTATGTTCAGTTGGATATTACACACACACACACACACACACACACACACACACACACACACCATACTCTGTTGCCAACTTGGCTTAATCCAAGATACCTGCCGAATGCCTGCTATGGCAGGGAGTAAATCTTCAAAGTAGCTAACGGCTTTTTCCCAGTATGAATAAATGCAAGGAGGCATTTGTCACTGAATGATGACGAAACTATTTTCAAGTTTAGTTTTAGTTTTATTTGGTTATTACGAAGCTCTAGATAATAAAATTATTTTTTACCATGTCCTATTACGTACGTACGTGATACTATTACGTACGTACGTAATAATTACTACGTACGTACGTGATATTATCACGTACGTACGTAATATTAACACGTACGTACGTAGTAAAATTATTACGTACGTACGTAATAATTACTACGTACGTACGTAATAATATCACGTACGTACGTAATAAATATTACGTACGTACGTGATATTTTTACGTACGTACGTGATATTATTACGTACGTACGTAGTAGTTATTACGTACGTACGTGTTAATATTACGTTCGTACGTGATTTTATTACGTACGTACGTAATAATTATTACGTACGTACGTAATAATTATTACGTACGTACGTAATAAATATTACGTACGTACGTAATTATTACGTTCGTACGTAATAATTATCAAACACGTACGGTATGTGATAACGATAAAGGATGTCTGTACACACGGTAGGTATGCGTTTTTATTACGTCTTAGTTAATGTCAGTCTACGTACGTTTTTATCGCATGTCAGCCATATACTGGTGTACTGCTGAATGCATCTTCATTTGAAAGATGGAGAGGGACGAACTTGTTCGCTTGTACTTTGATTTAGGGTTTAGCCAGAAGGAAATCCTTTATTACTTGGCAGCAAAGCATCGTATTATAGTTAGCGAAAGACATCTAAGACGAATTCTGAAGAGCCTCTCTTTCTATCGAAGAAAACATCCAGACATTGTCGATGTAGCCATTTATATAATGGAAAAGTTACATACGTCTTCACAATTAAATGGTTATCGTTGGATGCATTCTCACTGTGTAGCTCATGGACTTAGGGTTTCAAAAAATGATGTACGCCTATTACTGAGAATTGCTTGATCCAAACGCAGTAAACCAGCGACGTCGACGAAGGCTTCAAAGGAGACGATACCGTGGTGCTGGGCCCAACTTTACTTGGCATATAGATTCGTACGACAAATTAAAACCGTATGGCATCTGTATTAATGGATGCATAGATGGATTCTCGCGCAAAATGATATGGCTGGAAGCGTACCATACAAGCAGTAATCCTCACTTGATTGCTGGATACTTTATGAAAGCCGTGTTAAATGAAGCGGGGTGCCCCCGCCGCGTACGTGCGGACCGAGGAACCGAAAATGGGATTGTCAAAGATCTGCAAACTTTCTTGAGAAGGAATCACCAAGACAGCTTAGCGGATCAAAGAAGCTTTGTATACGGAAAGAGCATTGCAAACCAACGCATTGAAGCATGGTGGAGCATTCTAAGAAAAGAATGTGTGCAATTTTGGATCAACACTTTTTCAGATCTGAAGGAAAATGATCAGTTCAGTGGGGATTTCCTGGACAAGAATTTAATCCAGTTCTGCTTTATGACATTAATACAGGTAAGTTCTTTCACCCAGAGAAGAAATCATTGGTTTTCTACGTCAGTACGGAAATACACATATAGGAATTTTGCTAACCAATAAACATAGGCGGGATTTTATGTCTGGAAGTGGGGGACAAACCCTGGTGGACTGTCAAAACAGCGCCGAAGGCAACGAGGGAAGCCCCCGGAAGCCCTGCGGTATCTACGAAATTTTAGGCATTAAAATGCTGCTTTTTAGCTTCAACTTCACATGACAAAAGGTGGGCACTTAACAGACCACAAAATTCACAATTTGACCTTTCAATTATATTCTTACTCCGTATGACAACAGTCGGTTAGGATCGATAATGCAGAGGGCTTGGAAGAAAGGGAGAATGGACAATCTTGAGGGTTTCCCGGGACGTTGGAACAATAGTTTTAAGAACGGTAGACCTCAGAAATGGCGCGCGCCAAGCGCGCTGATTAACCTTGTCCCACCTTGCCCCCGGGCAATCCGGCCAACGCCAATAATGCTGTGAGAGTTTTTACACGAAATATACACGAACAGTGGCGCAAATCCCGGGGGCAAGGGGCCTTCGCCCCCTCAAGTGAAAGTGTGTGTGTGGGGGGGGGGGGCAAACTGTCATTTGGCTCCCCCAAACTGCATAAAAATTTAAAAACAAGACATTTTGGGCAGGAAATAGGCTATGTCCTCTTAAGTGCACCCAATCGCTTGGTTTCCATGGGCTTCGCCCCTGGACCTCAACAGGAGACCCAAGGCGGTCCCTGACCGATTGTGCAAAACCTTCATTCGTGCAGATTTCTCCCCAATATCTGAAACAGATTACCGCCCTGCGTAAGAAAAGAGTAGGTTGATTTTATCTAATACAACTATGAAGCGAGCTTAGCGTGAACATTATAACACTTCTCCACCATATGGTGGGCCTTCTTTCCTAATTGTATAAATATATTACCGTATATACCCAAGAACATTAGACCTACCTCTGAATTTGCTCCTTTAAACAGTCTTCCTGGGGCTTCTGAGACATAAAAACCCAGGAGCTTCCGGGGCTTCGACCCCTGGACCCCCACCGGGGCTTTGCCCCTGGACCCCACCAGGGGCCCTAAGGCGGGCCCCTGGACCCCACCCACTGTGGGCTTTGCGCTTCGCGCTCGCGTTGCACGCTGCGCGTGCACAGTTTCAAATTCACGCGTACACTACATGCGTGTTGCCCCCCCCCCCCCCACTCTCAAACAGAAATTTGCGCCCCTGTACACGAATGTACGACTGTGGCCTTCACTCTTTACAATGAAAAGGTCACCCGTTTCAACCTTGTGGCTAAGTTTTAGAAATTTACTTCAAAGCAATCATTTACCTGAAGAAATACTGATTATACCGCTACGAATATAGAAAAACAACTTACACGCTAAACTTGTGTAAAGTAAACAAAATTGAGGCAGACAGTCGCTGGCACCACAACCGTACAGCACTTCCAAGGGTGGCGCCAGCGTGGGGGCCAATGCCCCCCCCCCCCCGTCGGGGAAGGCTGGCCCCCCGTGGAAGAAATTTTTCGGTTTCGTCGGGGAGCTGTTTTGTATACGATTAAATATATAGTCCCCGACAACGGCCAGTCGGCCGGACGATTTACTTAATTTTGGTCTAAATTAGGGCAAATTCTTCATTAAAAACCCCAAATTTTCCAATTTTCTTCTTCAAAACCCCAAATTTTTTCAAATTTTCTGTGGAAAAAGCTGGCAATTTTTTCAAATTTCCTCGAAAAAAAACCCTGAAATTTTCGGCGTGCTTTTTTTCGAACATTGTTTCGGAACTTTATTTCCCCGTTGAGGCTTGGGTTGCTGGCAGTGGCCCCCCGTCGGGGAGCTTGGCCCCCTGTAGGGGAAATCCTGGCGCCACCCCTGAACACTTTCCAGCTTGCAATGTTATTCTCAATTTTCGAAGTGGCTTATTTGCCAGTTATAGCAAGTTAGCATTTTGATTAAAAAAAGGATTATGTAAGCGCTTCAGTAAATGTCATCACGAATAACATACAATTTTCCTAATTAAGGTTATGATATGAGGGTAAGAAGGATGTTTTAACTCTTTCAGGGAGAACTAAACGATGTTGCGCACACATGGGACTGCCATCCGCTGCAACGCCACCGGAATATGGTAGAACCATCTGGAAAGCCAATCATCATGTACACATCCACGGAGCTGTATAATGCTGACAACAAATTGGTTCTCGTGGATGCTCTTGAGGTTGAAGTATGCATTCAGCAATGTGTATTCAAGGACGGGCAGCACAGTCTTCCAGTTGTGCTGTGACTTGATGGTAGAGCATGATCTCGACGTTCCACACAACCCACAGGAAGCTATCATTTTGTACAATACTCTTCGTGATGCTATTTACAGAGAATTATAAACAGTTGGACACTAGAAAAAACGTAGCTGCTTTTGTACTGTTTTATTTCAACATATCTTCCAACTTTCAATAACTCGTAACGGCTTGAAGTAAAATAAACAATTTTTTTTAACACATGCAGCTGCAAACATGAATCATTTTAACTGACATCGAAGGCCGAACAAAATCGAAAAAGCTAATAAAAACATACATTTCCATGATAGTTTAATGTTACAGACAAGTAAACACTTTCTTCTCGTGCATTCCGAAAACACAAAATCCTTTTTCATATGAAGAAAAATACCTGGTACCAGGGGTTGAACTGCATTTGTATGCCTGTGAAGCAGAATCGAGGACCATCCTCTTTGATCTCGGCGGTCGGAAGTTATAGATAGAAATGCTACTCAATGCTACTCAACTCTGCTGGAGTTCTCCTGAACACGAAAGTTCCTATGGTAATGGGTCCCGGTTCCCGGACAATTCACCCCCCCCCCCCAGACGGCTTCCCCTATAATTTCCACCCGGACAATTCCCCCGAATAAATTTCCCTTGGACAATCATACCCACCCTGGTCAATTCCAAATTCTATGGTGAGAGAAGTTGTCTGAGGGGAAAATGTCATGGGCGTAGGAATTGTCCGGGGGATTTTCCCGGGGAAATTGTCCGGAAGTTGTCCAGGGGAAATCGTTCCCGGTTTGAGCTGTCGGGGACGGGGGGTGGAACTTTAATATAGCGCATCCCAACACTTCCAAACGTTACACCTCTCAGTCTTTTATTAACATCCATACTTTCTAAATACACTTTTTACAATTCTTGAACATGTTTATAACGGTAAACGAAAAGGGAAATTTGAATTTCTGGAACTGCAAACTCTATCAAAAGTGGAAAAATCGTTTGGAAAAATCCTTTTGGTGATGAAAATTAAAACAATCAATATCAAAACTATCAATAGGCTATGTGTGCGGCATGTGTATAAGCATGCCATGGGATTCCATAAGGCTACAACATAAATCAAGTGCAGTTGAATTTTATAGCTTAATATATTAGATTTTTATTTTGGATAAAGCTTTTTATTCTTGATTTCAAGCCGCATTCTACTGTTACAGACCAAATGTGATGACGGTATATTTCTCCAACAGATACCGTACAAAACCTCTTGTACATAAGGGCATTGTCGAATCCGACATTAATACATCTACGTTTACGTTACATAATAAGCAAATAATATACGTTTCATGAATGCAATCCAATACGCAGTTCTTCAAGTTCTCTTAGTGGATAACCCGGTAAAACATCTTAACAATATTCGTAGACAATACGCTGATTAATTAAGACTTTTTCTATGACCCGAACAAAAACGAAGTAACATCAAAAAAAAAAAAAAAAAAAAAAACTACTGTTCAAACAAATATAACAAAAAACCAAAATGAAAGAGGACGGTCATACTGTCGTAGTCAAAGTGGAGAGGAGGTATTCCTCATCTCTTCCATATCGAGTCCAGCGGTAATCGCGGTCTGACCGAAAAATGGCGTTACGGTATATGACAAATGAAAGGCATGAAAATGATTAAGTTCAACTTCCGCTTCGCTTTACATATAATTTAATACTTGCTTCCAAATTTTCATTCGGCAGGGTGAAATCATCAAAACGGCTCCCTTCTTTGATTTTCTAATGCCCTCCTTGACACGATTTGAACCTGTAGCTTCACTCTTACGTATACAACTAAATGGTTTTAAAATAATGACATGGGAACACTTGCATCAGGGAGCAGCTCCCTTCTTGCATCAACGGAAAATGGTGACAATTAAGAAGCTACATTTTTATTTATTTACATAAGCTTCTTCACAAACAGCCCAGTTAAGGTCGCGACTAGTTACAGGTTTTCATCAGACTTGCCCAGTATACCTATATGCACACCCAAGGGCACAACCAGTGTTACTAAATTTGTACTCCCTGTCACCTATGACCCACCCAAGCATATTTTAATCATTGAATCTTTCTTCCAGAAACTTTAAGATTAAAAAAAATCACCAGAGGATGGACTTCAGTACTTTTTCACAAGTCAGTAAAAATGGTTACAACAGCTTGAAAGCGCCATGTATGGCTTAACACTTTAAAAGCTGAATAGTGCTTTCTGCTTACATGTATTAAATTACTCAAGCAAACGATAAAAAGAATTTACTAAAACTTAAGTGGTCCTACGCGTAGTGCAACATGTTCTCTGCTGTTAACAATGGTCGCTTACATACTTTACAGGTTCACTCATTTTAGCATAGTATTAGAGCAAGATGGGCATTGAAATTGCCGAAGTAAAATTCTGGCAGATGGCCGATCTGTTGGATCATACTTTAAGCATGGAAGTAGCAAAGGAAATTTGTTCATTTTCAGAACGGGTGGAACTTCCTGTTTCCTCATGCAATTCCGTATGTACCTTACCGGTTCTTCCTCCTGGTCTTGCAGGTTCCATGGGTCTCTTCCAGAAAACCATTCGATTAAAGTGAGCCCTACAGACCACATATCTGACGCTGCTGAACTTTTCTTGTTTTCGAGCAGGGTTTCAGGTGACATATACTCTGGGGTTCCAGCAGAAAACACTCCTGTTGTGGTAGAAGCCACACCAAATGATCTGACTTTAGCAAGGCCTAAGTCACAAAGCTTTGGGTTGAGATATTTGTCAAGAAGGATATTTGCTGGCTTTATATCCAAATGTATAATTTGGGGATCGTGTTCGTGCAAATAAGCTACTCCCTCCAGTACACCCACGGCAACACTGGCTTTCTTGTGTGGCATGTCTACCTGATCATCATATATCATGTCCTCCATGTTCTGCCCTTCCACAAATTCTGTAACGATGAAAACATAGCATGGATCCATGTAAGCTCCCATGAATTTGACAATATTTTTGTGTTCTATCTGCTGGTGGATATTGGCTTCTTTAAGGAGCAGCTTTTCGGGACGTTTTCCTCTTGTTAGCTTAATTCTCTTAACTGCCACGACCACCTCCTTAAATTTACCTCTAAAAACTTCACCGAAGGAGCCATGGTTTATTGCTTTTTGAAAGTCGCAGGATATATCTGATGCCTGAATTTTTTGAAGACCACTTTTCTTGGTACCCTCTGGCTTGACTGCAGTTGAACTTCCAGAAATTTTGACAACCTGGACAGTGTTTGACAACATTGTGATTTCTTGGCGTTCACCACCATCCTGCTGTATGAAAGTCTTGACTACACAGTTGTAGCTTCCTGGTTTATCTACCTGAAGAAGACACCCTCCACAATGAATGAGTTGGTTATCGCAAAACCACTGAAAACACACCTCTGCATTATGGTTCTGAGACACCACTACTAGGATAAGTTTTCCCTCTTCGAATCCCCACACTTCGTCGGGATGGTGTCAAATGAGGTAAGGGTCTGAGCTTTCAGCTGTTGTTTTAGATGGGAACTCATATAATAGTACACCTGGGCCCTCACTGTCACTGTTTGGAGCAAGACTGGACTTACAAGTAACAAAGCTTCTGTTACCTTTTGAAATTTCCGCAACTTGGTAACCATTCTGGAGGGGATCATAGACAACGTCGGGGTCTATTGGGTTATCATCATCATCAGTAGCTGAGTATATGCACTGAGACCTTGAGTTAGCTGTAACCCTGCTTATGTTTGCACTATAAACAGACTCGACATCCTTGAAGTAAGAGATATTGAGTGGTTCACAGGACAAACAGACTTCTCCTTTCAGTACAGGGAAGAGTCTATTAATAAGAAAACCATAATCATCCAAATCCTCAGATGGATTTATAATGTCCTGCGCAGGAAACGTGGGAGGGGATACACCATGCTCTGCAGATGGGGCTGACAGAATATCCGGTACAATAATTTGTAAGTCAGTGGTTTCTTTTACGGTGGGTTGTGCTGTTCTTAGCTTTGGGGGGTCAGATGGTGGTGGACCTTGCACATGTGTGCTAGTAATTGACTCTGACTTTCACTCTGACTTACATTTTTGGGCCACTGCTGATGCGGGTTTAAACTGAAATGTCTTCGTGTTTCCCTTTATAAAAGCCTTCCATGTAGTTGACAGATACCATCTCAAGATCCCAGAGGGTTTTTCTTTTTCATAGCTCTCCCCTACATATAGTGTTGGAGACGTCTCATTCATGCTAAAATCGCAAAGAGCCAAGTCTACATCTTCCAGCTTAATTCCCCTTTTTGATACCCCATCAGGAAAGAACAATTTTTTGTCATGTTCAATAATGACTTTGCCATCAGCATTTTTTGCAACGGATATTTTACGAGTCCCCCCACCTGTCTACTTACGTACTTGTTGACCCTCATGCAGCCACCCTAGTTCTATTGCTCTTTGAAGTTTTACGGCTAATTTGTTGCCACACATAGACCTGCTTTTTTTTTCTGGTGCCAGCATATCGTCATCTGATGTCCCATCGTCAGTGTCTGTTTCGTTATTGTTTCTTTTCAGTTTCTTCCTTAGTTCAGCTAAAAGCTTCCTTCTTCTCACGTCGCTGGCACTACCCTCGTTTGTGGCACCATCTCCCTGCAAGAAGTAATTAAATGAATTTAAATTTAATCATATTGCCAAAACTGTTTTGGGGGTATAGGCCTAACTGTAGTGGAATTATAATCCATAAGTTGCGTTAAGCTCATTAAGGTGGAACTTGTACTTTCAAAGTAATCCACATACCTGGACCTTGTATTTATCAAATTCATCTCATGTCTGCAATTTCTTAATTAATGAGAAAAAAATCAATCTACGAAAAATGGTAATACACATCAGATAAGTTGAGCAAATATTGAGGGGCTGAACATACCTTTTAACCCACATACAGTACAGTCATATAGTTACACAAAAACACTTTTTGTTTCACATTTTTCTTACACCCTCATGGTCGACTTGGGAGCAGTCCCTGGTCTACCAGTAGACCGCAATCGACTGGTTGGGCACTCCTGGTCTATTTGAATAGTTAAGTATATAGGGGAGGGGGTAAAAAAGACAGAAAATACTGTGGGAATAAGGGAATACTTGTTCCGCCCCAGTTTTTACCGCTTGACCAAATTATTATTTATATTCTCAAATTTTAGCACAGTATTTTACTGCTTAGAAGAGCGCTCGCAGCCAGAGAAGGAGGGGGGGGGGCAAAATAGCTTACAGGGGAAAATTTTCAGGGGGAAAGATACTAAAATGCATTAAAGTAATGCCAATTTTTTATCTTCTACGGGGGTGAAATTTTTCTAGGCGTTCGCCCCCCCCCCCACCCGGCCGCCCTTGGCTACGGGTTTGCTTACAAATTGGATAGTTATAATTAACGCTCCTTCGTTGCACGCAAGATGGTTTTACTCATTTGTCTGTATTTGTAAATTTCCAAAACTCACAAAAGGCGTTAAGTTTTCACTTAAGCCAACTCCATATCCCAGCCTAGTAACGACTTGTTGCTTCCGCCAAACGGACATGCCACGTCAAGCCTACCTTACCTCTGATCAGGGGTGCAGATGTGGGATCTCTTCCCCCCCCCCCCCTCCAGCCGAACACTCTGTCGGCACATGGACAATCAGTTGGCATATCGACTCTTGAGAAAGTGGCAAAAGGAAGAAAAGAGGGGAATTCCTTTCGGCATGGTAATTTAGTTAGCAACTAAACTTACACGACTAGTACTTTTGGGTGGTTATTTTGAAAATTATTCCGTAGGGAAATATGTGAAAATTTTCCATGCGTCCCGTGGCGTAATCTTGCTCTTTACGGGTAATTCTGGGGGGTGCTAAAGACCCCAGTCAAAAATGTGGGGGCGGAACCCCCAAGATCCAAGGCCAAAAACACCTTATTTGTCTCTTCTGTACGAAATGTCCAAAATTTGCAGTAATTTTCCTTAAAATTTGTCCAAAATGTTGCACCAAATTGCATCTGGGGACCCTAAAATACCCAAAAATTTTCCACAGGGGAGGGGGAGACCCCCTCCCTTAGACCCTTCCCCCAGACCGGCGATTCGAAACAAGGTTCAGCCCCCCCCCCCCCAGTCTCGAAAAGCTTCCTATGCCTATGACAGATCTTATGTTTGATTTTTAATGCAACAAATCAAATTTCAGATCAATATTACCTCTTTATGAAACAGGACCCAGGCCTACTGTTACATTTAAAATTTTGTTCTATCCATATTACTAAGTGAAGCCTAACGTTAAAGTTAGGTCCCATGTTCCCAAGTGGAGGCCCGCATATAGGCCTATCCTACACCGAAATGGCCCGAAGAAGAATCGAGAGGCCCAAAATTATGAAAAAGAAACTGTTAAATGAAGTCCTGCCCTCTACAATACATTTTAGCCCGTACGGCAAATGAAAGCTTAAGTAACAGTGGCCACGACTTTAAACACCTGACATAAGAAACCTTGGCCAAAGGCCTAGCCTAGGCTATGCCATACTTTGTCTCACACATAGGCCTAGGCCTACAGTAGGCCTAACGTTAGACCAACATAAACTGAAGAATATCCTGCAGGCTGCAGTCTAGGCTAGGCCTATGCACGCATACCGGCACAGGCAGCCCTAACGTTTCATAGGCTCTAACGTTAGGCCTAGCCTAGGCTTATAAACAATAGTTTGATATTATAAGTATGTTTCATAGCAAACTATAGGCCTAGGCCTATATTACCATAGTTCCAACTGTGATTCCGTTTCAGCTATGGATATTATTTGTAAACAATGACCAGGTATGCTGTACCTTGCATGTCTCCGACATTCTTCCAACCGCCCCGCACTGTACCACTATGGTATTAGTCTAGTACGACTTTAGTGCTAGTCTAGTACTAGACATTGCATGCCGCCATGCCCTGTATGTCGTGATACGATACCACTGTGCGTTTGTTCTTTTCTTTTGCAAGCAATAATTACCACGTATACGTACCTAATAGTTATCACGTACGTACGTAATAATTATCACGTACGTACGTAATAAAATTATTTTTTACCATGTCCTATCTAGAGCTTCGTAGGTTATTTCCCAGGGAAAAAAAAAAAAATCTGCACAAATCCTTCAGGATTCCTTCAGAAATTCTTTGTCATGAGACTTGCAGTTCACAAAAAATTCCTACAATACTCCTGTATTAATGCAATGTTTCTTCATTTAGAATAAAGTCATGAAATTATCCTCTACTCTAGGGTTAACTAAATTCTGCCAGATTTCTTTACTTCACTGAAAATCTTGAATGTACCATTCACAAAAACACAAGAGATCCCTGACATTGTTATATATCAAGTCATAACAAACTTTCAAGGAAACTGCTTACTGTTCTTTTGCTTACACAGCATGGGATGTGGATTGTACTTTTATTTTAGTATAGGTGAAGGAGGAATACTCAGAGTGCCCTCCCAAGGAGTGATCTAAGGGGAGGTCCCACTTCCCTTTGGAAATTCTCTGAAAATTAGTTGAATGACAATGTCCTTAGATGCCATGCAATTTGATACTACATATTGTGCAGTTTTGAAAAACAGTTATTGAAAAAGTTTTGCATATTTCATACAAAATTTGGGGGGGGGGGGGTACAAAATGTGGGGGGCAGGGTTAGAGAATAATACTCGGTTGGCTGCCCTGATTCGATTAAAACCTAAAGCCCCCATGTCTTTATGCACATTTCTTACACATCTCAATGCTAGGCAATATACTGCAAGCTCCATGTAAGACTTCAACGTTACTGCTTTTCACATCTTAATTTTTGGTTTCGATGATAAGAGAAACCTATGCAACTGTGCCAGCGTGTGTATGTATGTATGCGTGTGTGTACGTGTGTATGTGTGTTTGTGACACTTGCTCGTTAACACGATATCTCAAGATGGGAAACTGACACTTCTCAAACTTGGTACATAGGTGCCCCATATTGAGAGGAAGAACCCTATTATTTTTGGTGGGGGTCGAAGGTCATCTGGGGTCACCAGGGGTCAAACTCTGAAAATCTTGTTAACACAATATCTCAAGGTAGAAAACCTGGACAAATTTCATACTTAGTAGGTAGATGCGTTATGGGAAGAGGAAGAACCCTATTGATTTTGGTGGAGGTCAAAAGTCATTTGGGGTCACAAGGGGTCAAACTCTGAAAACCTTGTTAACACGATATCTCCATGTAGGAAGCTTGGATAAATTTCATACTTAGTATGTAGATGTGCTATAGAAAGAGGAAGAACCCTATAGATTTTAGTTTAGGTCAAAGGTCATTTGGGGTCATCGGGGTCAAACACTGAAAACCTTGTTAATACGATATCTCGATGTAGGAAGCTTGGATAAATTTCATACTTAGAATGTAGATGCCTTATGGTAAGGCAGAGAATCCTATTTCTTTTGGTGGAGGTCAAAAGTCATCTGGGGTCACCAGGGGTCAAATGCTGAAAACTGTTAACACTATATCTCGATGTAGGAAGCTTGGATAAAATTCATACTTAGTATGTAGATGTGTTATATAAAGGGGAAGAACTTTATCGATTTTAGTGGAGGTCAAAGGTCATTTGGGGTCATCGGGGGTCAAACTCTGAAAAACTTGTTAACACAATAGCTCAAGGTAGAAAGCTTGGATGAATGTCATACTTAGTATGTAGATGCATTATGGGAAGAGGAAGAACCCTATTGTTTTTGGTGGAGGTCATAGGTCATCTGGGGTCACTGGGGGTGGAACATTGAAAACCTTGTTAGCACAATATCTCAAGGTAGAAAGCTTTGATGAATTTCACACTTAGTATGTAGATGCATTATGGGAAGAGGAAGAACCCTGTTGTTTTTGGTGGAGGTCAAAGGTCATTTGGGGTCACTGGGGTCAAACTGAAGACCTTGTTAACATGCTATCTTTATGTAGGAAGTATGGATAAATTTTGTGCATAGTATGTAGATGAGTTATGGAAAGGCAAAGAATGTTATTGTTTTTGGTGGAGGTCAAAGGTCATCTGGAGTCACCGGGGCAAACCCTGAAAACCCTGGTAACATGATATCTTGACATGGGAAGTTGGATGAATTTCATACTTTGTATGTAGATGCCTACTGGTGAGAGGAAGAACCCTATCACTTTTGGTGGAGGTCAAAGGTCATTTGGGGTCATCAGGGGTCTGGCCTTAAAAAAGTTTGCAGTCACTTCATACTACTGTAATTCCATGATACTGTAGGTGTGTATGAACCATCGAAACCACAGTGCATTTTTGCATTCTGGTTTTTAAAGGATCTCCAGCGGTCATGAAAAATTTCTGCTGTACCCAGGCTGTGAAATAACTACAATATAAACATGCAGTAAATCCTTCCTATTTACCATAGATACATCCTTCACTGCCACTGCAGGTTAGTTTCTACAAGATTCATCTAATATATCTTCAGAAGTCCTTCACTTGTCCTCCATACTTACTGCAAGTTTCCTTTAACATTACCTACCACCACAAGCAAACATGTGTTATTAATGGAGGAACCCTTAAAGTATCCTTGAAATACTTTCAGTGCAAATTGCAACAGTTATTTTTTCCTCAGCAACAACTGCATTTGTCCTTCAGATTCCTGCATGTTGGGAAAGTCAATGAATTTCTTTTCAAAACCCTACAAGATTCATTTCAAAATGCCTATTTTTCAGTTTTAATACTTAAAAAAACCCAATGGTTGTGTACAGCTGGCATGATTTAATACTTGGAAATATATATGTGCTTTCACACACTAAACACACATGATTTTAATACGGCCATGAGGTTTTCTGTACATTCAAGAAATTGGAGCAATCCGGTGTCCATATGCCAATTATGAAAACCCTGTATATTATATGCAGACAATTTTGAAAATTACTGGGGCAAACATGGAGTACAAGCATCTGAAATGTTTCTGAAAATTTTGCAAGGGCTTTTTAAGTGCATCGAAACGGCACATACAAACAAAAAATAAACTCAAACCGGATCGGGCAGAAACAAAAACGCAAACTATTTACACACTACTAAATCAAACAGAAAATTATGTTCATTACAGTAATAGAACTATATATACAGATATTTACATACTTTTTGCAACGACATAAGTACTTTACAGACCAACCTCCTTCCAGCCACCCCAAACCAATATTACAACCCCTTGTAACGGCACAGATAAACTGTACATAAACATAGATATTTACATACTATTTACAGCAACTTAAATACCTTACAGACCAACCTCCTTCCAGCCACCCCAAACCAATATTTCCAACCCCTTGTAAGGGCACAGATATGTATACATATACATATTTACAACATATTTACAACTGAAGTACCTCAGAAGCCACATATGTACAAACACAGTACTATTTACACATTACAGTCAATTCATATTTACAAAATTAATATTTACAAGTTGACTACCACCCGGTCCGCCCTCACTGAAACAAGTGGACCCCATCGCCTACCGAACGCCGACCTTGGCAAACGAACGAAGTCGGACTCAACCCTCAGCCTAACCTCCGCCCTCACCGACGCCAGTACGACATCAGCAGGCCTCCCCACCCCCCTAAATACAATATTACATCGGTCTCTCCATAAGGCCAGCTTTATGGAGGCCGAAACAAAGGTAAGTATGCCCTGAACACTTGCATTGCATGGCGGAGGTGAGAGACCATACAAAGCATAGTCCTGGCTGACCGCCCAGGTGTTGCAAAACGTTAGGCGATCAGTCAGGACTTGAAACCATTCCCAGAATAGGGCCACATAGTCACACTGCCAAAACACATGTGGCACACTCTCCCACTTTGTGCATCTTATACGGGGGCAAACGCCATCTCCAAGACGCCACCGAAGGCGCTTGAGATTAGTTACGATGGCGTCATGTGCGATTCGCCACAACAGGTCTCGCCTGCGGTAATCTAATGATCTGCTGTGGACTACGCGCCACACATCCGGCCCTAAGGCATAGTTGCTGGATTGGATCTGGCCAACCAATTTATCAAAAACAGCCCAGTATAGGTCCCTTGCACTTGACTGCGAAACGTCCCCCACTGTTGACATAATACGGAGCGTGTCCCACATTTGACTGTATGCCCCCGTGGGTCTCCAGCTGTGGGGCTCACCGTTACTAAACAGGGAGGGAAAGAACCGACGGAATTATAATCCCCCCCCCCCCCCCCCAGTAACGGACAAAGTAGGCAAAAGGCATTCCGCTGTCCACAGCACTGTAAACACACTTAGTCAGGAGAAAACGGAGCTTGGAAGGAAAATGCACAAGGCCCAACCCTCCGCGCCTAAGATCCTGGTATACCACCCCTCTTCTAACCAGCTCCGTCTTCCCTGACCATAAAAAACTAAACACAGCCCTCTCGAGTCGCACCAGGACACCCTCTGGAGCAGCCAGAACAGTGCCTGGATACCACAAGAGGGGGTAAATGAAACGATTGGTAACTGTTACTTTCCCCAACAGACTTATGTGGCGATCGCCGAAGTCCTTCAACCTAGCCTCCACCAGGTTCACTTTCTCATTCCAGGTAAGTAATTCGGGTGAACCATAGCCAAACCATATGCCATTGATCTTTATGGCGTCGTCTACCCATGATGCCGTGAAGGGCAGTTTTGTCGACCGCCACTTACCTAGACGGAGTCCTTTGGTCTTAGTGGGGTTCAGTCTGGCACCTGTGGCTCTTTGAAACTTAGACAACGTGCCAGTAAGGGCCCTGAAGGAAGCCAGGTCGGAGACTACGCAAGTGACATCGTCAGCATACTGAAGGCACTTAACTTCAGCACCACCGGGTATGCGAAATGGTCGAAACAAAGGCTCAACTTGGAAGGCTCTTGCAAGGGATTCACTAAACAACACATAAAGTAGAGGTGATAGGGGGCACCCCTGCCGTACCCCACGTTGGACTCTGAAGGGGTCCGAGGGTAGGCCATTAACGATAACCCGACTGTATACGCTATTATACAGTAAGGAGATCCATTTAACAAAAACTGGATTCAAGCTAAATTTCTTCAAAATTTTAAAGAGGAATCCGTGATCAACCATGTCGAAGGCCTTCTCCTGATCGAGGGAGACTAGCGCACATGGAAGATCACGGTCCATCACGTATTCTACTAAGTCCCGCACCAACCAGAGGTTCTGCTGAATACTGTGTCCCCGCACCGCACATGTCTGAAAGGACACTACAAGATCCGGCATAACTGTTCCTAGCCTGTTACAAAGGGCTTTCGCCAGAATCTTGTAGTCTACATTTAACAGGGTGATTGGCCGTTTATTTTTCGATTCGAGGGGGTCTCCTGACTTGGGCAACAAAGTTATCACGCCTGTTCGCTGCGAGAGGCTCAATGAGCCAGCAAGGAAGGCAGAGAAGAATACATCGCGGAGATCATGTCCAACGGTACCCCAGAAGCGTTTATAGAATTCCACCGGAATACCGTCGGACCCAGGCGCCTTTCCGCCTTTCATCTTCGCCACTGCCTTCCAGAGCTCGTCAACAGTCAACAGGGAACCAAGTTCATCGTTCTGATCTTTAGAGGGGGTCTTGTCAATGTTATCTAACAGGGACTTTTGAAGGCCTTCATCGACATCTGCCTGGGTATATAGCTGCTCGTAGAAGCTCTTAAATACCTCCACGATGTCGAGAGGGTCCTTACGTACCACACCGTGGACGTCACGGACTCCTTTTATACGGCGATCGATGGCATACTTTGTGACGTCCCGGTAGAACTTGATGGTTGGTTTCTCCTCCGCCTCCACGCAATGCACGCGAGCACGAACGCGGGCCCCGTGTAGTTTTTCATTAAGATACTGCTGGATTGCGTGAAGTGCGGAGGAGTCCCCATTCCTCTCCCTAGAGCAAAGCGAGAGGAACTCCTCCCTTCTTCGACGAGCTCTTGCTACACAGTATTCAACTGTAAACTGTTTGATGCGAGATTTTACGTCGTCCCACCACTCTAAACCCGTTGAAAAGGCCGGCCTCAATGTTCGCCACCCTTCGTACCTGGCCTTAAACTGTTTGCTATATTCAGCCTCCGTTAGAATATCTGTGTTCATTTTCCAGAACCCCCTCCCTGCTGGCCATGACTCTGGGGGTTGGAAGGAGACAGTAACTGCATCATGGTCCGAAATTGGACATGCAACAACTTCACAGTCACTCGGTGACAGAGCAGGCGGAGAGTACACCCGGTCCAACCTTGAGGCGTCCGTGCCATCAGGGCGGTGCCAAGTGAACACGGACAAGCCGGGATGTTGCACTTTCCAAACGTCAACCATGGTCGTGATTCTTTGTAAACATGTCCAATTCCGCCATGCCGACACCACAGCTCCAAGATGTGCACGTAGACATTCTGTCGAACTGTGTGTCGGGAACGCAGTTAAAGTCTCCAGCTAGGATACAAGGGGCACAGCCAGGAACGAAGGATGGAAGGGTAGTAAAAAAATCCCTTCTGTCTGTAGGCTGATTGGGTGCGTAAACATTACATAGGATGAAGTTCCCACAGGGATGTTTTATGGTGATGCATATCACCCGGCCCTCATGATCATGATCAACTTTTCCGACCAGGGAAGTCCATCTGGGTGAAACTAAAATAACAGATCCACAAGAAGACGAGGAACCAAAGGAAGCGTGCAAACCCCCACCCCATTCATAGGACCAGGTGTAGACGTCGTCCTCATTAACAATGTGAGTCTCCTGGAGGAAAACGAAGTCCACACCTAATGATTTGCAAAACTGGAATATTCTTGACCGTTTCCGACTGTCCCTCATGCCATTAAAATTTTGCAAGATAATATTGAATATTCTCTCACTTGTATGATTAAATTCTGTCTACTTGGCCAACAATAACAGGTGAGGGGAGCATGGGCGCCTGCAGAAGAAAATTCAGGGGGGCAAAATTTTTAGGGTGCCAAGACTTTTTTCATGGGAAATATTTTACTCCCAGAAAAAGAGCTAAGATGCTACTTCACACAGTGTTGACAAAGGCGTAGCCAGGAATTTGTCAAGGGGGGGGGGGGGCGAAGCCCATTGACACGCTCAGCACTCCATGCCACCGGGGTTGGCGGGGAGTGCAAGAAAAGTTTGGCCCAAAATGCTTCCCAGATCACTGGAAATGGCACTTCCAAGGCCTATTTACTGCATATAAAAAGGGGGAATACTAGCATTATCGTAAATATAAACTTTAAAAAATACCAAAAATATGCTCGGGGGGAACTGCTGGGGCCTGAGTGTTGATATTTTTATTCAATTCCTGTTTTGAGAGTAGAAATTCACACTGAGTGAACTGTTAAGAAATGTTGATGTTACATTTTCTTTGTTTTTCTTTATTTTTCTTCGTTTTTTCAAGTTTTTGATTTTCCAGGGGGAAAGTGCACCCTTGCCCCCTCTGGACGCCTATGGACAGGAATATTTTTGCCGACCCCTCCCCATAGGGAGTAATTTGATTTTCACTACAGACTAACTGCATAGATGAAGTTCAGGCAATTGACTGAACTGAATATGGAGACTGACCTATTACTTGACTGGTGTCTAAGAGACTCAGACTGGTTGAAAACCCCATAAAGTTGACATGGTACATTGATATAAGGTCCTTCTTGACTGTTCACTGCTCAAACAAATGAAAATGAAGAGTTTCCTAGGTTAGTAAAGTACACTTGTATACCTGACAAACATTGACTGCCCTCACAGTGGCCATTCAAGCAGGGCACATGGCCAGACAATTGCACCCCCTGGAATTTTCAAGGTCCACTTAATATTACCCATATTTTCACACTTTTGGTCTCAGAAGGAATAATACCTCCTAGTAATTTTCATGCCCAAACTGCTTCAAAACTGCTCACATTTCCAATGTGAATTTAAAATCTGTCACACCTTCAAGGGCAGGGGGCTGTTTCCCCTCTCAAACCCTTGATATTGGATCTTAGCTAGCATTTCAGTGGTGGTCTAAGAAGAAGGAATATTCAGGGTTACTTATAGCTTAATTAACTGTTTCACTGAAAACTGCTTACTTTTGCAATGACAATTTAGGAGCATTTCCCACCATGTCAGAAGAATGCCCAGATTACAAGTGTCCACTTCCATTTGAAGGAGTCGAATTTGGCTGCAAGATGTTCCCTTCACCCTTTCTAAATATAAATATAGTCCTTGCACAACAAATCAAGGGTCCAGTCATCTTCATCTCTGAAGTCTCTGCAAGACGTGCATTGCATAGACCAGTACATGGTAGGTCTGCATTCAGGCAGGCACCAACATCAACCTTTCAAACATCTGCCAGCTGCACAAGTGCAGCTAACACATTCAAATAGAACATCTGGTGCAGGCCACTTTGTCATCCAAATTAGTCAGATCATCTTCAAGCCTTCACTCATGTCCATCAGGAGATGGAGCATTCATTTTCTGCAACAAAGCTCGTCCATGGATAGCTGCCTGATAGTTACAGCGCTTAGAATGCAGAGTCGGCACATCTCTTGTGGGTGGTAAACTCTGCTTTGAGCCTTAGAAGATGGCCATGAACAGAAGACTTTGTATCTGACATCATCAACACACTCTGCTGTTAGAACAAGCAAATCAATTTCTCAAGTGAAGACAGTGTTTCCTGCTGTAACTGGAAATCACTCCCTAATTTGGAGCAATGTTTTCTCAAACTCTGGGTGTTCTTCTAGCATCTTCAGACTGCTTTCTCATGCTTTCTCTTGCCATAGAAGGCACTAGTTGAGTCACAGCCAGTGATTGTGCATATTTTTCTGGATAGCAGCTTCATGTAGCATTCCTAAAAGAATGAAAAATACAAAATGAGCCTGCATTGAATAACACATGCTATTTTGCAAGAACATTATACTGATTACTCCAGAGGTTGCAGTGTTCTCCACTAGCTGTTTTGTCCGGGGGCTCCGCCCGTACAAAATCTGCCACACTACTTTAGCGCCCGGACAAAACAGCTAGTGGAGGAACACTGCAACCCTCTGGAGTAATCAGTAAATGTTTTTGCGAAATAGCATGTGTTATTTTTTCAATGCAGGTCATGATTTTATTTTTCATTCTTTTAGGGAATGCTACCATGAAGCTGCTATCCAGAAAAATGATGCACAATCACTGGCTGATGTGGACTCAACTAAGTGCCTTCTATGGCAAGAGATAAGCATTGAGAAAGCAGTGAAGATGCTAGAAGAACACCCACCGGAGTTTGAGAAAACATTGATCCCAAATTAGGGAGTTATTTCCAGTTACAGCAGGAAAGCACTGTCTTCACCTTGAGAAATTTGATTTGCTGTTCTAACAGCAGAGTCGTCCGGAATGAGTCAGATACAAAGTATTATGTTCTATGGCCATCGCTAAGGCTCAAAGCAGAGTTTACAACCCACAAGAGATGTGCCCGGACCGCGATCTCTGCATTCTAAGAGCAGGTAACTATCAGGCAGTATCCATGGACAGAGCTTTGTTTGCAGAAAAATGTGAATGCTCCATCTCCTGAGGGACTATATTGTGCAAGGACGGTGAAGATGATCTGACTACTGTGGATGAAAAATGTGGATCTGCAAAAGGATGTTCTATTTGAATGTGTTAGCTGCCACTTGTGAGCTGGAAGATTCTTTGAAAGGTTGACCTTGTTGGTGCCTGACTGAATGACAGATCCTACCATGTACTGGTACACTGCAATTCACGTCTTGCAGAGGACTCCAGGAAATGAAGATGACCTGGACCAGATTTTCGTTGTGTGCCAAGGACTATATTATATTTATGGAAAGGGTGAATGGGAACATATTGCAAGCCAAAAGATCGACTACATTAAAAAGGAAGTGGACCACTTGGTAATCTCGAGGCATTTTCTGGGACCATGGGGGGAAAAATGCTACGAGAAAGTGTAAGGCAAACAGTAAGCAGTTTTTTAAGGAAACAGTTAATTAAGTAGAAGTAAACCCGGAATAGTCCTGTTTCTTTAGACTCACCACTGAAAGGCTAGCTAAGATCCAATATAAGGGTTTAGAGGGGCAAACAGCCCAATCCTGCCCCTTGAGGGGTGACAGATTTTAAATTCACATTGGAAATCGTGATGCAGTTTTGAAGCAGTGTTGGGCAAGGAAAAATTACTAGGATCAGGTAGTATTCCTTCTGAGACCAAAGTCGTGATAACAATATGGGTAATATTAATGTGGACCTTGAAAGTCCAGGGGGTGCTTGCAATTGTTTCCTTTGGCCATGTGCCCTGCTTGAATGGCCCACTTGATTCTTCCGAGGGCAGTCAATGTTTGTCATGTATACAACTTCAAGTGTATCTCTTATCTAACCTAGGAAACGACTTCCATTTTCACTTTTGTTCTGGAGCACTCTTCTTCCCTTTTCTTCGGGAACAGTCAAGAAGGACCTTATATCACACTGTACCATGGTAAAAAACTTTTATGGTTTGGTTTTCAACCAGTCGGAGTCTCTTAGACACACGTCAAGGGAAGAGGTTTCAGTCTCCATATTCAGTTCAGTCAATTGCTCTGAACTTCATTCTAGTGCAGTGGTTTAGTCTGTAGTGAAAATCAAAAAATTACTCCCTATGGGGAGGGGTCGGCAAAAAATATTCCTGTCCATAGGCGTCCAGACGGGGGCAAGGGCTTTTTCTTGTACTTTCCCCCTGGCAAATCAAAAAACTTGAAAAAAACAACGAAAGAATAAATAAAGCGAAAAACAAAGAAAAGTACCATCAACATTTCTTAAACAGTTTCACAACCAGTTGTGAAAAATTTATACATATCAAAACAGGCAATTGAATAAAAATATCAACAATTAAGGCCCAAGCAAGAGCAGTTCCCCCCCCCCCGCTCCGAGATATTTTTGGTATTTTTTAAAGTTTATATTTACGATAATGCTAGTATTCTCCCCCTTTGTATATGCAGTAAATAGCTTGGAAGTGCCTTTCACAGTGAGTCTGGGCAAGCAGTTTGGGCTCAAACTTTTTCTTGCACTCCCCCCAACCCCTCGGGCATGGAGGGCGCCCCCCGAGCGTGTCATGGGCTTCGCCCTCCCCCCCCCCCTTGCAAAAGTCCTGGGCTACGCCGTTGTCAACACTGTGTGAAGTAGAATCCTTAGCTCTTTTTCTGGGCGAGCCATGTAAAAATTTCCCATGAAAAAAGTCTTGGCAACCACTAAAAATTTCTGCCCCACTGAATTTTCTTCTGCAGGCGACCCATGCTCCCCTCATCCTGTTATTGTTGGCCCAAGTAGACCGAATTTAATCTACAATGTTGAGAGACATATTCAATTTTATTCATTGCAAAATTTTACAATGGCTAATGATGGGACAGTCGGAAAACGCGTTCAAGAATATTCCAGTTTTGCAAATCATTTAGGTGTGGGACTTCGTTTTCCTCAAGGCGAATCCACATTGTCTAATCGAGGACGAAGTCTACACCTGGTCCTATGAATGGGTGGGGGTTTGCACGCTTCCTTTGGTTCCTCGTCTTACTTGTGGATCTGTTATTTTAGTTTTCACCCAGATGGACTTCCCTGGTCGGGAAAAAGTTGATCATGATCTATGTATGGGATCTAGGGGTGTGATATTGCATCACCAGATAAAAGCATCCCTGTCGGGAACGCTAATCTATGTACATGTTTACGCACCCAATCAGCGCCCACTACAGGACAGATAGGGACATTTTTTTTCTACTTACCCCTTCCATTCCTTCGTTCCTGGCCGGTGGCACCTTGATCTAGCTGGAGACTTTAACTGCTTTACAGACACACAGCTTCGACAGACATGTCTACGTGCACATACTTGGAGATGTGGTTTGCACGGCCATGGCGGAACTTTGGACATTGTTTACAAAGAATCTAATGACCATGGTTTTGACGTTTGGAAGTGCAACATCCCGGCTGTGTCAGTGTTTCACTTGGCACCGCACTGAGGCACGGACGCCTCCAAGGGTTGGACCCGGGGTTTACTATCCGCCTGCTCTAGGTGTAACCGAGTGACTTTGAAGTTGTTGCATGTCCAATTTCGGACCATGATGCAGTTACGTCTCCTTCCAACCCCAGAGTCATGGCCAGCAGGGAGGGGGTTCTGGAAAATGACACAGATATTCTAACGGAGGCTGAATATAGCAAACAGTTTAAGGCCAGGTACGAAGGGTGGCGAACATTGAGGCCGGCCTTTTCAACGGGTTTAGAGTGGTGGGACGACGTAAAGTCTCGCATCAAACAGTTTACGTTGAATACTGTGTAGCAAGAGCTCGTCGAAGAAGGGAGGAGTTCCTCTCGCTTTGCTCTAGGGAGAGGAATGGGGACTCCTCCGCACTTCACGCAATCCAGCAGTATCTTGATGAAAAAACTACACGGGGCCCGCGTTCGTGCTCGCGTGCATTGCGTGGAGGCGGAGGAGAAACAACCATCAAGTTCTACCGGGACGTCACAAAGTATGCCATCGATCGCGTATAAAAGGAGTCCGTGACGTCACGGTGTGGTACGTAAGGACCCTCTCGAGATCGTGGAGGTATTTAAGAGCTTCTACGAGCAGCTATATACCCAGGCAGATGTCGATGAAGGCCTTCCAAAGTCCCTATTAGATAATATTGACAAGACCCCCTCTAAAGATCAGAAACGATGAACTTGGTTCCCTGTTGACTGTTGACGAGCTCTGGAAGGCAGTGGCGAAGATGAAAGGCGGGAAAGGCGCCTGGGTCCGACGGTATTCCGGTGGAATTCTATAAACGCTTCTGGGGTTACGTTGGACATGATCTCCGCGATGTATTCTTCTCTGCCTTCCTTGCTGGCTCATTGAGCCTCTCGCAGCGCACAGGCGTTGATAACTTGTTGCCCAAGTCAGGAGACCCCCTCGAACCGAAAAAATAAACGGCCAATCACCCGTTAAATGTAGACTACAAGATTCTGGCAGAAAGCCCTTTGTAACAGGCTAGGAACAGTTATGCCGGATCTTGTAGGGTCCTTTCAGACATGTGCGGTGCGGGGGACACAGTATTCAGCAGAACCTCTGGTTGGTGCGGGACTTAGTAGAATACGTGATGGACCGTGATCTTCCATGTGCCCTAGTCTCCCTCGATCAGGAGAAGGCCTTCGACATAGTTGATCACGGATTCCTCTTTAAAATTTAGAAGAAATTTAGCTTGAATCCAGTTTTTGTTAAATGGATCTCCTTACTGTATAATAGCGTATACAGTCGGGTTATCGTTAATGGCCTACCCTCGGACCCCTTCAGAGTCCAACGTGGGGTACGACAGGGGTGCCCCCTATCACCTCTACTTTATGTGTTGTTTAGTGAATCCCTTGCAAGAGCCTTCCAAGTTGAGCCTTTGTTTCGACCATTTCGCATACCCGGTGGTGCTGAAGTTAAGTGCCTTCAGTATGCTGACGATGTCACTTGCGTAGTCTCCGACCTGGCTTCCTTCAGGGCCCTTACTGGCACGTTGTCTAAGTTTCAAAGAGCCACAGGTGCCCAGCTGAACCCCACTAAGACCAAAGGACTCCGTCTAGGTAAGTGGCGGTCGACAAAAACTGCCCTTCACGGCATAAAGGGTAGACGGCGCCCTAAAGATCAAGGAAAGCGGG
>JAIZAY010001462.1:0-14855 GCA_029531755.1 Holothuria leucospilota
GGAGCGAAACGAAAACACGTCTGCTTGTCGAAGACCAACTGAACTCAGGGTTAAGGGTTAAGTTTCTACTTTGTTTCTTCGTGCCCGTTTCTACGTACGAAAAAAAGATATATACACCCCGGTGTCGTATATTTTAGCCGCAGAAAATTTTTGTTTTTGCTAGCTTAATGTAAGATAATTGTAAATAGTTCATGGTTGTGTTTTTCCGGTCCGGTTGGGGTTTTTCTGTTTTGCCCAGTGTCCGTTTCTATGCACTTAAAAGCACACACATCCCGGCTTGTCCATGTTCACTTGGCATCGCCCTGATGGCAAAAGACGCCTCAAGGTTGGACCGGGTGTACTCTCCATCTGCACTGTCACCTTGTCCTGGGTAGGACGTTAAACTGCATCCGGTTGTGGAGCTTGTTAAAGCGTGGGGTTTAATGAGGTTACCCTTTGCCACAATTTGCCTCCGGGACACCCTTGGCAAGGTGCGCCGTTTTTTTTGGCCCGTTTTGTTCAGTTTTTTGTTTTTGTGTAAATAGTGTATATAGTGTACATAGTGTAAATATAGCGAGTTGACTCCCCCCCGGACCCCTCGTGGAGGTGGACCCCGCCCCGGACCCCTCGGGGCCCCTGTTTTTTGGTGTCTGGTTTTTTGGTTGTTGGCGGTATGTAGTATTATTGCTTTGGGGTGGCCGGGGGGAGGTTGGTGGGTTGGTTATTTGGGTTGTTGTCAGTGTGTGTGTCTGGTTTTATTGTTGTAATGAACATAACTTTCTGTTTGATTTGGTGGTGTGTGGATAGTTTTGCATTTATGTTCCTGTCCGATCCGGTTTGAGTTTGTTTTTTGTTTGTATGTGCCGTTTCGATGCACTTAAAAAGCACCTCTGCACTGTCACCTTGTACATGTCCTGGGTAGGACTTTAAACTGCATCCGGTTGTGGAGCTTGTTTAAGCGTGGGGATAACGAGGTTAACCTTTACCACAACTGCCTCCGGGGCACCCTTGGGCAAGGTGCACCTGTATTTGCCCTGTGCTTTTTACGTGTTGTTGCCTTCGGGCGTGAAGTTGCCTTCGGGCGTGGTCTTGCCTTCGGGCGTGGTGTCGCCTTCGGGCGTGGGGTCGCCTTCGGGCGTGTTGTTGCCTTCGGGCGTAGGGTCGCCTTCGGGCGTGGCCTTGCCTTCGGACGCGTTGTGTTGCCTTCGGGCGTTGTTGCTTTCGGACGTTTGTTGTTGCCTTCTGGCGTGTGTTGTTTTGTTGTTAGTAGTCTTGTGGTGGGTGGGCTGGGGGTGTCGTATTTGTTGGCCTCAGAAATTTCGTTTTGCTAGCTTAGTGTAAGGTAACTTTGTAAATGATTGTAAGTAGTTCATGGTTGTGTTCTTGCCGGTCCGGATTTGGTTCTTCCTGTTTGATAGTGTCCGTTTCTATGCACTTAAAAAGCACTGTCACCTTGTACATGCTTGTACATATTAGCCACAGAAATTTTCGTTTTGCCAGGTTAATGTAATTTGTAAATAGTTGTAAATAGTTCATGGTTGCGTTTTTGTCCGGTCCGGTTTTGGGTCTTTTTGTTTCAAAGTGTCCGTTTCTATGCACTTAAAAAGCTCTCTCTATCCAAGCTTCCTACCTTGAGATATTGTTTTAACAACAAGTTTTCAGTGTTTGACTGCTGGTGACCCCAGATGACCTTGACCTCCACCAAAAGCTACAGCATTCATCTTCTCCCCATAATGCATCTACATACCAAGTATGAAATTTATCCAAGCTTCCTACCTTGAGATGTCGTGCAAACAAGGTTTTCGGTCTTTGACCCCACATGACCTTTGACCTCCACCAAAAACAATAGGGCACACCTTCTCACTATGACAGATCCATATACTAAGTTTCAGTTTAGTCCAACTTTCCCTTGTTGAGTTACAGCGTACCGAAGCAAGTGTCACACACACACACACATACACACACACACACGCCAAGCTGACTACATAGGTTCCTTTTGCTAGCGCAAGGAACCAAAAAAAAAAAAAAACGGTTCGACTTCCAACATTTTAACGCCAATATCCTGGCCGTGCATTTGGACTGCGAACAGATTCCCTACAAAACCTTCAAACCAATTTCGACCCAAATTCGGGGGGGGGGGGGGTATATTAGAGCGTATCACACGCTGTTTTCCGGGACGGATAAAATGAATCACGACGAAGGGAACACCATCAATCGTGAAGAGTATGCTAAAGGGTACACACTGTCCGCTTTCGACTTGACCCCTGATTTATCATCCGGGGATCATTATAATTTGGTCAAGCAAGGGAATCTTCCCATGGAACTACAATTTCAGCGACCGCTTACCACTGTCAATGCTGTGGTCTATGCCGAATTGGTGATAAAGCCCGTAATGTGATTTTTTACTACACCAGTTTAGTCTTATACGCATCATCATGAATGCCAACCAGATAGCTGCATGCTTTACTTTCGGACCCTTTCACCAAGACGTCTTTTCAAATCTAGATACGAGTCATTTGCCTGGAAGTCATTGGGTGGCTGTTTGTATCGAAGGAGAGGTATGGGGTATATTTTGACTCGTATGGTTTACCGCCATCAACATTATCAGCCGTTAACACGTTCGTGAATCGCGCGTATATTTACAGTATATAAAACTATTTACATGCACCAAAAACAAAACTCCCAAAGAGATCGAACGAGCAGCTTTTTAAGTACATAGAAACAGGCACTGAGGAACAAAGAACCGAAACCGAAATTTCTGTGTTAAGTATGTATAAAACCACCCCGAACCCAAGCCAGTTACATAAGGCTATTTACAATCTCACTAGGCAAAACTATTTACATACCCATTTACATCAACAGAAGAGTGTTCAGGTTGAGTCTGTACAATGCCGTTTTGTAACTATGGGTGCTCCTTGCGTGCTCGGGAACGGACGTGACATAAAACACAAGTGCAACTATATACACCAGGCCAGCAACAAACTTGCATGTGGCCAAGCCCCACTATTTACAATATTAAAAATGTGATGTGCTTTTTACATACTTTTTGGACTTTCTCAAAGAAAGTAACCTTTACAGGAAGTTTGGATATGACTCCCGCATTTGCTTTTGTCTAAACTTCCCAATGTTTCCCAATGTTTTTCTTTTTTTAGTTTTACCTTTCTTATCTAGCTGACACTACATAACACATTTTTGGTGATGTGTCGTTAAATCCCATCTAACTTTACATGCTTGTAGCCGGACGGACCTAATGTGGAACAAAGCAAACCTATTTACATTGAAGTACCAAACAAACAGAACAGAAACCCCAAAGAAAACCGGGACACAAAGGCAAAACCATTCGGTTCGGGGTCCCAGAGGGATGGGTTCCCCTGTTTGATACTTCGCCCGAGGCCGACCTCCTTAGTGCAGGCTCTGGCCCCTCCCACTCACACAAATCAAACCACTCCTCCCCTGAAGGTTGATCCTTGGGAGGAGGCTCTGAGGCAGGCTCCCCATCATCCGCCATGACAGAAACAGACTCGTCTGAGGAGAGATGGAGGTCCTCCTCTACTGTCACGATTCCAGCCTCCCCCGTTTACCATTGGTAAGGATTGCGGAGAGTCTGCCTCAGGAGTCCCAGTGCTCGCCTCACACTGTTCGGAGGCAAGGAAGTCCTGTTCCACCTGATGCACCACCTCCAATTCCTGAGTGGAAATTCCGTGCCAGGTTGCGAGGGTTCAGGTGCCTGCCCCACATCCTCACTGGCATGGGCAGAATACAATTCGGGGTATGCACCAGAGACATGACCTTCCTCCCCACAAAGGTTGCACCGCACCTCGTTGGGACACTGGACCTTGTCATGCCCCACCTGCCGGCATCTGCCGCAACGTCTTTTAGAACACGACTTTGCTTCGTGCCCCTTCTCTCCACACTTAAAATAGGTGCGGGGCTGCCCAAAGTATCTTATGCGGGCATTTCAACCCCCTATGAAGAGGAAGGACGGTATTTCCCTTTTGCGTTTGCAACATGGTTATAACGAAAGGACTCTACAGGGACTTTTTCCAATGTGTGTGGGCATTACGTCATATTTTTCTCTGCTGCACAAAAATCGAGGTTGGAAGATGAAGTATTGGTTTACCTCGCAACCGGATGTAAATGACCGGATGGTGTACGAATTTATCTCCAAATACTTCCCTTTTATAGACGATTTTGGGACCCAGACTGCCGTCCCAGAGGGAAAACGGGATTTTGACCGATGTATATACGCAGGGTCCCCTTGTATTTCCGTTGGGGTAGATGTGAGAATGACGTAGACTTAGATTGTTTAAAGTGTTGAATAAAACAGTGAAAGGCAACAAAAAATTATACAAACGCATTTCTTTGTTGTTATGTCTCATGTATTCATATTTTCTTTTTTTTTTTTTTTTTTTGGTGTAAACGATAGCACATCATATATCACAATGATCAACATATTGGAGTATAATTCAGTTCGACGGAATCATAATCGACGTCGCCTAGCCTTCGGGGGATGGACTCTTCTTCCAAATGATGGCGAATGTTTTTGTCCAAGTCTGTCCTCTCCATAGCATCTACGGCCTTATGGGATGATGACTTCCAACTCGTTTTGATGTTGTTCATCACGGCGTAGAGGATGGGGATGTCAGTAACGTTCAAAAGGAATTCCCGAGCGGTCTCCACGAACCACGCGTCTTTGACTAAGTGTTGCATGTCGTTGAAATACATATCCGAGACGGGCATACAAGACCGAAAGTTCAGACAACAGTGGTCGAGTTGAGAAGGACAGCCCATGCCTCAGCCTTCGCAGTTTTGTTTTAAAAACCCGTACGTCACTTTGTCCACCATGGTGGCAAAAATAAATTCGATAATCTGTACAACGACGCTGTAGTTTTTATCTGCGGTGTGACGAAAAGCGAAGCATTGCTGCAAGTTCTTCAAAGTCTCTTGAATGAGATAGACTTGTTGGTACAGTTTCTCTCACTCCTCCACTTTTAAATTCATTCCTTTCTTTCCATCCATGAGTTTGTCTTTCGTGTGTCCGCCAAAATATTCTCTAATATTCACGTAGGGTTCCCCAAGAAAGTGCTTACCTCCCAAGGGAAAGCGTGTCATAGGCTCGTCCATCAGTTGCTGATTGGGTTTGCCGAGAAAGCGGCCGGCTTCTGAGCCACGGGGGATTCGTCTACCTCCATATCTGACACCTCCGACGCCCCGGCTGCGGTGTTGATGGCCGAAAGTCTCACGCCTTCGTGTATCAGAGGCAGATCCCAAGCACTCTTCTTCGTCTCCTCGTTGAAGAAATAAGGTTGGCCCTCTTGGAGACTTTAGTGTACACGCCAGCCGGCCTGTTACAATTCGTCGGGGAGTTCTGGCGGTATCTGAGCGCCGTCCATGGTAAAGCTGACAGATGCCGTTGTTTCGCAAAGTTCGAAAAAAAAAAATATTCCACGAGCTTAGAAAAGGCGTAATGTGGTAAGCAGTTTCGAAATGAGTAACGTCCCAAAACGAGGTTATTTTATATAGCCTCCATACAGGCTAAAAATAGCCAGGAGGTGATGGTTAGGCTGATGTCATAGGCTAAAAATAAATACTCTTGCGTCACCGGTCGAAAAAAAAAACGTGTCAGGACTCGTCGAGCGATCGATGATTGTCATTGTCTGAATAGGATGACGTGTTCTTATTACGACATAATTTACTTCTGCGTGTCTGAGTAACGACGGACACGATCCCAATAGTTCAGCGCCACAGCCGCGATAGTAAGAAACAACGTTACCCAGGAATTTCTGGTCTCTGCTTGAAGCCAAGGTTGCCATACTAAACTATGTTGCCAAAGGCTCGATGACACCAACTCAATAGAGAAGTTCGCGAAAGGTTGATTCCTATCTCGCATTGTGTTTAGGTGAGGGGAAGCCTGCGGACGTCGTCCTGGCGTCGGTGAGGACGGAGATTAAGCTGAGGGTGGAGGCCGACTTCGTCCGTTTGCCAAGGTCACTTTGAAACAAAAATAGCACCCAAAACCGGACCGACAAAACGCAACCATGAACTTTTACAATATTTACTAAAATATACATATCAACCTCGCAAAACTATTATCCTGTCCTTTCTCTCTTGAAAATTTTCTGTGCGCCTAATATGAACAGCATGCTACAAGGTAGACAGTGCTTTTTAAGTGCATAGAAACGGACCTAACAAAACAGCGAACGAACCAAATCCGCGACGGCAAGAACACAACCATGAAACTACTTACAATCATTATACAAAGTTGACCTAATACACTAAAGCTAGCCAAAAGAAATTTCTGAGCGCCAACAAATACGACACCACCAGCCCAACCAACACAAGACTAACTAACTAACCCCCCCCCTAAAACAACACACGACCAGAATGGCAACAAACACAAACGTCCGAAAGCAAACAACGCCCCGAAAGGGCGCAACACAACGCGTCCGAATTGGCAAGGACTACGCCCAGAAGGCGACCCTACGCCCGAAGCAAACAACAACGCCCGAAGGCGACCCCACGCCGAAGGAAAGGCGGGACACCACGCCCGAAAGGCAAAGACACGCCCCCGCGAAGGCAACTTCACGCACCGAAGGCAACAACCACGTAAAAAGCACAGGGCAACATTTTACAGGTGCACCTCCCCAAAGGGTTTGCCCCGGAGGCAGTTGTGGAAAAGGTTACCTCGTTATCCCCATCACGCTTAACAAGGATCCACAAACCGGATGCAGTCTAAAAAGTCCTACCCAGGACATGTACAAGGTGACAGTGCAGGAGGTGCTTTTAAGTTGCATCGGAAACGGCACATACAAAACAAAAAAAAACAAACTCAAACCGGATCGGACAGGAACCTAAAATGCAAAAACTATCCACACCACCCACCAAATCAAACAGAAAAGTTATGTTTCAATACAACAAGAGAACCAGACACACACACTGACAACAACCCAAATACCCAACAGACCAAACCTCCCCCGGCCACCCTAAAGCAATAATTACTACATACCGCCAACACCAAAAAAACCAGACACCAAAACAACTAGGGCCACGAGGGGCCGGGGCGGTGGGTCCCCCTCCAGAGGGGTCCGGGTGGAGTAAACTTCGCGATATTCTACAACTATGTACACTATATCCACACTATTACACAAAAACAAAAAATTGAACAAAACGGGGCCAAAAATAAGGCGCACCTTGCCCAAGGGTGTCCCGGATGGCAGTTGTGGCAAGGGTAACCTCAATTATCCCACGCTTTAACAAGCTCCACAACCGGAGTCAGTTTAACGTCCTACCCAGGGACAAGGTGACAGTGCAGATGGAGAGTACACCCGGTCAACCTTGAGGGTTCGGTGCCATCAGGGCGATGCCAAGTGAAAACATGGACAAGCCAGGGATGTGTGGTGTCTTTTTTTAAGTGCATAGAAACGGGACACTGTCAAAACAGAAAAACCCCACCGGGAACCTGGCCAAAAAACACCACACATGAAAAACTATTTACAAATTATCTTACATTAAGCTAGCAAAAAACAAAATTTTCTGCGGACATAAAAAGTAAGTATACGACACCGGGATGTATATATCTTTTTACGTTACGTAGAACACGTGCCACGAAGAAAACAAAGTAGAACTTAACCCTTAACATGAGTTTCAGTCATGGGTACTTCGACGATGAGCAGGAAGTGTTTCGTTTCGATCGGGGTAGGACGTTTTCAAACTGATCGGCTTGTGTGGAAGCTTGTTAAAGCGTCGGGGGGATTAACGGAGGTTTACCCTTTGCTAACTGTAAAATAGTTATTTTATGTAAAAAAAGTGTACCCCCTACCCCCATGTCCCCAGCGCTTGTGGTTGCCTTGGGGTGGGGTGTTGCCTTACGGGTGTGTTGTTGCCTTTGGGCTACGTGTGTTGTTTTAGATTGCTGTGTTGTTGGGTCGTTGGTGGGTGGGTGTGGTGGTGGTTCTGTGGTAGTAAACAAAGACTCCAAGAAAAGCCGTACCGGAAAGCTGGAGTTGTCCTCGCTGGTTCGAGGGATTCGGTCTGTGTGGTTTTGGGCGATTTTAGGTTTTGTGTTGTGGTGTTCGGTTTTTTGGTTGCTGGCCATATGTAGTGATCCCATTCGCCGTATGCCGTGTCCGTTTCTAGCACGTAATAAAAAGCACCTTTTCCACAAAAACTGCCTCCGGGACACCCTTGGGCAAGGTGCGCCTGTATTTTGGGCCCAGTTTTGTTCAGTTTTTTGTTTTTGTGTAAATTAGTGTATAAGTGGACTAACGGTAAATATAGCAAGGTTGACTCCACCCGGGAACCCTCGTAGCAGGTGGACCCCGCCCGGACCCCTCGTGGCCCCTTGGGGCAGGTTGTGATGATTGCTGGTGGGGTTTTGGTTTTTTTGGTTGTGTTGGGTGGTGGTTTGGTTGGTGTGTCTTTTCGGTTGCCCCGGTATGTAGTATTCATAAACACCTTTATTTGATTTCCTTGCATCTGATGGCTGAAAAACCATTCGAGGACCAGTCTCGAAATCGCATTCGAGGACTGGTCCTTTTTGCCAGTTTTAGGAGAATTACTTTTTCAAAGGTGATTGAATATGTCACTGTTACTAATGCATTGTTGCACTATGCTTTGTCCAGGATGTGTTACATAGCAACATAAACCCTAACATCTGAGTAAGAAAAAAACCAGTTACTGTAAACTACTGTTGTATATATTGTTATGCCTAGCACCCTGTAGCTATAACATTCCAAAGCATAATGCTCATTTTTTCAATCCCCATGAATGAATGCTAGCAAAAAACTATATTCATCTTCTTGGATACTGGCAGTGGTATAGGCCTAAAAGAGCGTATAAACCTTACAGTATAATGCCAAGGGTACATTTTGTTAAAACCGGTCTGCCTGTACAATATTCAACCTCCCTATTCTCCAAAGTTGGACTGCATGGTAAAGAAAAAGTGAATTGGTCTCTGTTGCTGCTATGCCAGCATGGGGCCTGTGTAGGTGTGTTATAACTTATGCACATCCAGAGCAATGGTAAAACAGGTTTTTTTGGACAGTGTCACTGTCAGGTTTAGTTTGAAACCAATCCGCTACACCACTAACAGACATAACAGGCCAGCCACGGTCTTAATTTGTAGTTCTACCAGGGGAGTTGCCACTACGACCGAGATAGGCTTCTTATGAATCTAATGTGTAAATAGTTTAAGCCTAGTCCTAACGTTTAGGCCTGCATAATCTGTATTAAAAAACTGAAAAACATTTTCAAAAGTTACCCAACACTATAATCCTTTCAAAAAAGGCTTAAGGACACCTAAAACCACAGTCTTACTATGGATCTTGAAACGATCTTGTGCGTTAACCTACTTGCACAGTCAAATGTCCGCATGATGTCGTTGAATGGCTGACTGCCACTGCACACAATAATTACAGTAGGACCGTAAACTGGCACCAGCACTGTGTAGTTAGTACTTCTGTGAACGTTCGGTGGAGTAAAACTTTCACTGTAAAACAATAGCCAGCTAGAAGTTAGGTTTGTCCTTGTTTTTAATGCTTTCAGCCTCATCTCTACAACGATGTGTGATAAACCAAAGATATACAAATTTTTGCGTTTAATTAATCCAGTTAAATTTTTTCATTCGATGAATGAGATTCCAATCAATATGTTAAGTGAAAATATTTGCGTTGGTTGTCCACTTTCTTTTGGCTTAAAGGTTGTTTCGCTACTATTTGCAAAGAAACTAAAACATGACGTCATTAATAGAGTCCGAAGTTAGCTGGGCGAATTAAAATTTGCTTGTAAAATTTTGTCCCGAAAAATTCAATGTTGTTTTCGATTCCAACTTTTTAATGTTGAAGTGTTTATGAATGGGGATAAAAGCAGCGTTGCCCGTCTTAAAGTGATTCGAGACCTCCGATGACGTTCATCACAGAGGCAGCGGACCTGGCTGTGCCTCGGTCCCGCTCAGGCCTCTAGTGATGGAAGTTCATCGTTCGGGTATCAAATCACATTTTAAGGGGACCGGCCACCCTCGCATTTATCCCCTAAAATATTGGTTAGGGTGGCCGGGGGGAGGGTGTGGTTTGTGGGCATTGGGTTGGTCAGTGTGTGTGTGTGCTGTGGTTCTATTGTTGTAATGAACATTAATGTTTCTGTTTGATTTGGTGGTGTGTGGATAGTTTTTGCCTTATGTTCTGTCCGATCCGGTTTGAGTTTTTTGTTTTGTTTGTATGTGCGTTTTTCGATGCACTTAAAAAAAAGCACTTAACCCGGACCGGGACAAAAACACAACTCTGAACTATTACCGAATCTGTACAAATTGCGCTAGCAAAACAAAATGCTGTGTTATTATGTAAAAAACTACCCCAAACCCAAAACCCAAATCACGTAGGACTATTTGCAATTTTCATATTACAATATTTTCAAATAAAACCATCACCGGCCCGCCCGCCACTGAAACCAGTGGACCCCAACCCCTGCCGAACGTCGGACCTGGCAAAACGGACGAAGTCGGCTCCACCCTCAGCTTAATCGTCCTCACCACGACGCCAGACGACGTCCGCAGGATTCCCCTCTCCCCTAAACCACAATATTTACCACCGTCTCTCCACAAGGCCAGCTTTATGGAGGTCCGAAACAAAAGGTTAGTAATCCCGCGTGTGAAACAATTCTATTGCATGGGCGGGGGTGACAGACCCATACAAAGCGTAAGTCCTGCTGACCGCCCAGGTGTTACAAAAAACGTGAGGCGATCAGCCAGAGCTGTAAAAAACCACTCCCAGAGGAGGACCACAAAGCCACACTGCCCAAAACACAATGGGGCACCACTCTCCCACCATGTGCATTCCGTGCGGGGGCAAAGCCATCTCCAAGACGCCACGAAGTGGCGCTTGAGATTCGTTACGATGGAGCGTGTGCGATGCGCCACAGCAGGTCACGCCGGCGGTGATCGAGTGACCTGCTTGGGGACTACAAGCACACTTCCGGCCCTGACGCACAAGACGTTGGGTAGACCTGCACCAACCAAAGTCATCAAAAATCGCCCGGTAATGGTCCCCCGCCCATGCGACTGCAAAACGTCCCTACAGTTGACATAATACGAGTGTTCCCTCATCTGACAGTATGCCTTCGTTGGCCTACAACTGTGAGGTACACTGTTGCTAAACAGGGTAGGAAAAGAACCAAACGGAATTGATAATCCACCCCCCAATAACGGACATAAGTAGGCAAACGGCATCTGGGCTGTCACGGCCACTAAAAAAACACATTTGGTCAGGAGAAAACGGAGCTTTGAAGAAAAGTGCACGAGGCCCAATCCCCCTGACTAGGAAAACCTGGTACACCACTTTTCTTTGACCAGCTCCGTTTTCCTCGGCCAAAGAAAACCTAAACACAGCCCTCTCCAGTCGCACCAGGACACCCTCTGGAGCGGGCCAGAACAGTGCCCGATACCACAAAGAGAGGGAAAACGAAACGAGATAAATGTTACACTTCCCAACAGACTAATGTAGCGATCGCCGAAAGTCCTTCAACCTAGCTTACACCAGGTATTACTTTTCTCATTCCAGGTAAGTGGACTTCGGGTGAACCGTAACCAAAACACCATATGCCATTGATTTTTATGGAGTCGTCTACCCATGATGCCGCGAAAAGGCAGTGTTTCGACCGCCATTACCAAAAGACGGGGAGTCCTTGCGTGCTTGGTGGGGTTCAGGTTCTGGGCACCGCCTTTCGCGGCCATAATAGGGTTAGACGACGCAATAAAAATAAATGGCATATGGTTTGGTTACGGTTCACCCGAGTCACTTACCTGGAAATGAGAAAGTAGACCTGGTGGGAAGCTAGGTTGAAGGACTTCGGCGATCGCTACATTAGGTCTGTTGGGGAATGTAACATTTATCCAATCGTTTTCGTTTTAACCCTATTCTGTGGGTATCCGGGCACTGTTCCTGGCCGCTCCAGAGGCCCCTGTCCTGGTGCGGGGACTGGAGAGGGCTGTGTTTAGGTTTCTTGGCCCAGGGAAAAACGGAGCGGCGTCAAAAAAGAAAAAGTGTGTACCACGGTTCCTAGTCAGGGGGGGGATTGGGCCTCTGTGCACTTTCCTTCAAAGGCTCCGGATTTTCTCCTGACAAAGTTGTTTTTAGTTGCCGTCGACCTAGACAGATGCGTTTGGCCTACTTTGTCCGTTATTGGGGTGTGGGATTATCATTCCGTTGGTTCTTTCCTACCCTGTGTAGCAACAGTGTACCTCACAGTTTGGAGGACAACGGAAGGCATACTGTCAGATGAGGGAAAAACACTCCGTATTATGTCCAACTGTAGGGGACGTTTTGCTAGTCCAGTGCGGGGGACACAGTAACCGGGCGATTTTTGATGACTGGTTGGTAAGGTCTACCCAACGGGTCGTGCGTCAGGGCCCGGAAGTGTGGCGTTTGTAGGTCAAACAAGCAGGTCAATCGATCACCGCCGGCGTGACCGGCTGTGGCGCATCCGCACCACGACCGCCATCGTAACGAATTCTCAAGCGCCTTCGGTGGGTCGTCTTGGAGAATGGCCCATTGCCCCCGCACTGGATGCACAGGGTGGCGAGAGTGTGGCCCCATGTGTTTTGGCAGTGTGGCGTTTGTGGGCCCTCCTCTGGGAGTGGTTTCAAAAGCTCTGGCTATTAGCCTCAACTTTTGTCTTAAACACCTGGGCGGTTCAGCCAGGACTACGCTTTGTATGGTCTGTCACCCCCGGCCATGCAATAGAAAGTGTTTCGCGGATACTAAAACCTGTTTCGGCCCCATAAAGGCTGGCCTTGTGGAGAGGTTGACCGGTGTAATATTGTGTTTAGGGAGAGGGGAAGCCTGGCGGGGACGTCGTTCCTGGCACGTCGGTGAGGACGGGAGAGATTAAGTGGAGGGTGTAGGCGACTTGTTCGGTGCCAAGGTCGACGTTCGGCAGGGTGTTGGGGTCGCACTGTTTCAGTGCCGGGGGGCGGTGGATAGTTAATTGAAATATTGTAAAATTATTGAAATTGCAAATAGTCCTACGTGATTGGTTTGGGTTTTGGGGTAGTTTTTTAACATAATAATAAGCACAGACATTTTGTTTGCTGCGCATTGTACAGGAATTCTGTAAAATAGTTCAGAGTTGTTGTTTTTGTCCCGGTCAGGGTTAAGTGCTTTTTAAGTGATCGGAGAACGGCAACATACAAACAAAAAAAACAAAAAAACTCAAAACGGAATCGGGAAGAGAAGAAACATAAAGGCAAAAACTTATCCACACACCACCAATATCAAACAGGAAAATATGTCATTCACAACAATAGAAACCACACACACACACCACACTGACAACCCCAAATGGGCCCACAAAAAAACAACCTCCCCCCGGCACCCTAAACCAATATTTTAGGGATAAATGCGAGGGTGGCCGGTCTTAAAATGGATTTGAGACCGCCGTGGACGTCATCACAGAGGCTGAGCGGGACCGAGGCGGACAGCCGAAGTTCCGCTGCTGTTCGTGATGGACGTCATCGGAGGTCTCGAATCAATTTAAGGACCGCGGCACCCTGCTTTTATCCCCATTCATAAAAACTCAACATTAAAATGTTGGGAATCGACAAAAACATTGAATTTTCGACAAAATTTTACAGATCAAATTTTAATTCTCCCAGCTAACTTCGGACTCTATTATGTCGTCATGTTTAGTATCTTGCAATAGTAGCGAACAACATTAAGCCAAAATAAAGTGGACAACCACGCAAATATTTTCACTTAACATATTTATTGGAATCTCAATTCATCGAATGAAATTTAACTGGATTAATTAAACGCAAAATTGTATATCTTTGGTTTATCACACTTCGTTGTAGAGTTGAGGCTGAGCATTAAAACAAGGAAACTAACTTCTAGCTGGCTATTGTTTAAAGTGAAGTTTACTCCACGAACGTTTCACAGAAGGTAAATAAATACACAGTGCTGTGCAGTTACGGTCTACTGTAATATATTGTGTGCAGTGCAGTGCAGCATTCAACGACATGCATGCGGACATTTGACTGCAAGTAGTTAACGCACAAGATCGTTCAAGATCCATAAGTAAGACCGTGGTTTTAGGTGGCTTAAGCTTTTTGGAAAAGGATTATAGTGTTGGTAACTTTGAAAATGTGTTCAGTTTTTAATACAGATTATGCAGGCCTAACGTTAGGACTAGCTTAAACTATTTACAAACATTAGTTCATAAGAAGCCTAGCTCGGCGTAGTGGCAACTCCCTGGTAGAACTACAATGAAGACCGTGCTGGCCTGTTATGTCTGTTAGTGTTAGCGGAATTGGTTCAAACGTAAAAAAACCTGACAGTGACACTGTCAAAAAAAACCTGTTTTACCATTGCTCTGCATGTCATAGTTATAACACACTACACAGGCCCATGCTGGCATTAGCAGCACAGAGACCAAATTCACTTTCTTTACCATGCAGTCCAACTTAGGAGAATATGGAGTTGAATATTTGTAACAGGCAGACCGTTAACAAAAATGTACCCTTGGCATATACTGTAAGGTTATATACGCTCTTTTAGCTATACCACTGCCAGTATCCAAGAAGATGAATATAGTTTTGCTAGCATTCATTCATGGGATGAAATGAGCATTATGCTTGGAATGGTTATAGCTACAGGGGTGCTAGGCATAACAATATAATACAACAGTAGTTTACAGTAATGGTTTTCTTACTCAGATGTTATGGTTTATGTTTCTATGGTAACACATCATGGACAAAGCATAGTGCACAATGCAGTAGTAACAGTGATATTCAATTCACCTTGAAAAAGTAATTTTTCCCCAAACTGGCAAAGGCCAGTCTCGAATGCGATTCGAGACTGGTCTCGAATGTTTTCAGCCCAAACAGA
>JAIZAY010000700.1:0-33021 GCA_029531755.1 Holothuria leucospilota
TACAATACGTGTACGGTTACCACTGGAGAAACGATGTGTTGTGATATAGTGCATACAGGGTATGAGAGATAAGTATGTAAACGATGTGTATTTATCGTACAAGCGGTACTTTACGTAGCCTAGCTATGTCAGTCACTAGGCGCGGCCTACATATGTATTGCGAACTTATATTGGGAGAGGCGATGATGCGACATTGGAATATTGTTAAGGGGTTGGACAAACAGATTAAAGAAAAAACAGTGAAGTACACAATTTGACCACTTTATTTGTTCATTAACAATCTGTCAAAACTTGGATGAGAAGAAGAAAAATCTTCCCTGAAATAAATGGTTGTCCGGCGGACAACCAACCTTATAACTTTTGGTTGTCCGTCAGAAATTTTGGTCGTCACAGACGACCGGACGACCGTTAAAATCGAGCCCTGGTCATAGGCATAGGAACCTTGTTTCGAATCGCCGGTCTGGGGGAAGGGTCTAAGGGGAGGGGTTCCCCCTCCCCTGTGGAAATTTTTGGGTATTTTAGGGTCCTCAGATGCAATTAGGTGCAACATTTTGGACAAATTTTAAGGAAAATTACTGCAAATTTTTGACATTTCGTACAGAAGAGGCAAATAAGGTGTTTTTGGCCTTGGATCTTGGGGGTTCCGCCCCCACATTTTTGACTGGGGGGCTTTAGCCCCCGCCCCCCGCTTCCTACTCCTATGAGATCAGTCTTACTCTTACAGTAACTCTTTTTGAAGCACGACCAGGAAACAGGGTCAGAAGGCCTAGGCCCAACGTTAGTCAAAATTGAACAAAGCTCAAAAACGAACTGCATATTAACCATAGGCAGTCAATTTGGTGACAGTGCATACCTTTTTACTCCCTGGCACAAACGATCCATCGTCTTACATTGGCCCAGACCAGCTTAGGTAAAGCCCATGCTGATGTTAGACATGCATTTATTCAGCATTGAATCTTACATGGATAGGCCAAAGGCAGTAGCCTACAGTAGACTAGCCTAGCCAGTAATCATGCCTGAGTTTTGTCAGTATTGCCGATCTGGTTTCTTAAGGCAGATAAGCCAAATATACATACAACCAGGGTTATTGCTAGAAGATCGTGAGTGACGGCTAAATTTGTAATTGCCGTCCTGGGGGTCTACATGGAAGGGTGTCCCCTCCCCTTTGGAAAAATTTTTGGATTTGAAACATGCTGAGATGCTAAATGGTGCTAAATTTTGCTTGTTTTGGACTAACTTATATGCCAACATGTGAAAAATAGGCAAATTGGAACAATTATGAGGGCAAAAAGAAATAATTTATTTGTTTCATGCATTTTTTTAGGAATGGGTAAACAGATTTGGAACCGAGTAGTAAAACATCGGGTGGAACTCAGAATTACCCGTAAAGAGCAAGATTACGCCACGGGACGCATGGAAAATTTTCACATATTTCCCTACGGAATAATTTTCAAAATAACCACCCAAAAGTACTAGCCGTGTAAGTTTAGTTGCTTACTAAATTACCATGGCGAAAGGAATTCCCCTCTTTTCTTCCTTTTGCCACTTTCTCAAGAGTCGATATGCCAACTGATTGTCCATGTGCCGACAGAGTGTTCGGCTGGAGGGGGGGGGGGGAGATCCCACATCTGCACCCCTGATCAGAGGTAAGGTAGGCTTGACGTGGCATGTCCGTTTGGCGGAAGCCACAAGTCGTTACTAGGCTGGGATATGGAGTTGGCTTAAGTTAAAACTTAACGCCTTTTGTGAGTTTTGGAAATTTACAAATACAGACAAATGCGTAAAACCATCTTGCGTGCAACGAAGGAGCGTTAATTATAACTATCCAATTTGTAAGCAACCCGTAGCCAAGGGCGGCCGGGTGGGGGGGGGGGAGCGAACGCCTAGAAAAATTTCACCCCGTAGAAGATATAAAATTGGCATTACTTTAATGCATTTTAGTATCTTTCCCCCTGAAAATTTTCCCCTGTAAGCTATTTTGCCCCCCCCCCCGTCCTTGTCTGGCCGCGAGCGCTCTTCTAAGCAGTAAAATACTGTGCTAAAATTTGAGAATATAAATAATAATTTGGTCAAGCGGTAAAAACTGGGGCGGAACAAGTATTCCCATATTCCCACAGTATTTTCTGTCTTTTTTACCCCCTCCCCTATATACTTAACTATTCAAATAGACCAGGAGTGCCCAACCAGTCGATTGCGGTCTACTGGTAGACTAGGGACTGCTCCCAAGTCGACCATGAGGGTGTAAGAAAAATGTGAAACAAGTTTTTTATGTAACTATATGACTGTACTGTATGTGGGTTTGCGATGTTGACACTGGACCAGTGGCGGCGGAACTGGGGGCTTGGGGATTCAGCCCCCAATGAAAAAAGTGAGGGGCTAAAAGGTATGTTCAGCCCCTCAATATTTGCTCAACTTATCTGATGTGTATTACCATTTTTCGTAGATTGATTTTTTTCTCATTAATTAAGAAATTGCAGACATGAGATACATATTCCAAGGCTGGATACATACAGCTTGGATACATACAGCTTAGAACACTCAGAAGTGCTGTTTCCGGCCATCTGAAGGGTTTGTAAAGCCAGAAATTTTCTTGTGCGTTCCGCGTCAACTGATGGTGGCGCTCTGCTTAGGTAGTCTTGCTGGCACTCAGTTCCCCCCTCCCCAATATTTTTTTCCGTTTCGCCGCAAATGCACTGGACTGGTAGAACTCGGGAGGTTGGCTCCTTGAAAAGTAGATCTTGGGTCAAAAAAGGTTGGGCACCCCTGAAATACTGTATGATCCCCTCTTGATATGGTGAGGTGAATTTGGTTTCTTTGTGCATTAGATTTTACACTGGTGACCAAGTGCATCACTTGAATCCGCCTTCTACCCTTTGGGAACAATTTAGCTTAACAAGAATTTGAGAAGAGTATGCGTAATGAACAGCAGATAGTATACCCTAGTTTACACCAAGTCCCAATTAGTTCTCATATCAAACGTGCAAACTGGAGAAAGTTACCTATGAATGAAATTTTCGTTGCAATAGCTTGACATACTGAAAATTTAATTTCACCGACCAAGATGAATTTGATAAATACAAGGTCCAGGTATGTGGATTACTTTGAAAGTACAAGTTCCACCTTAATGATCTTAACGCAACTTATGGATTAAAGTTCCACTACAGTTAGGCCTATACCCCAAAAACAGTTTTGGCAATATGATTAAATTTAACTTCATTTAATTACTTCTTGCAGGGAGATGGTGCCGCAAACGAGGGTAGTGCCAGCGACGTGAGAAGAAGGAAGCTTTTAGCTGAACTAAGGAAGAAACTGAAAAGAAACAATAACGAAACAGACACTGACGATGGGACATCAGATGACGATATGCTGGCACCAGAAAAAAAAAGCAGGTCCATGTGTTTCAACAAATTAGCCGTAAAACTTCAGAGAGCAATAGAACTAGGGTGGCTGCATGAGGGTCAACAAGTACGTAAGCAGACAGGTGGGGGGACTCGTAAAATATCCGTTGCAAAAAATGCTGATGGCAAAGTCATTATTGAACATGGCAAAAAATTGTTCTTTCCTGATGGGGTATCAAAAAGGGGAATTAAGCTGGAAGATGTAGACTTGGCTCTTTGCGATTTTAGCATGAATGAGACGTCCCCAACACTAACTGTAGGGGAGAGCTATGAAAAAGAAAAACCCTCTGGGATCTTGAGATGGTATCTGTCAACTACATGGAAGGCTTCTATAAAGGGAAACACGAAGACATTACAGTTAAAACCCGCATCAGCAGTGGCCCAAAAATGTAAGTCAGAGTCAAAGTCAGAGTCAATTCCTAGCACACATGTGCAAGGTTCACCACCATCTGACCCCCCAAAGCTAAGAACAGCACAACCCACCGTAAAAGAAACCACTGACTTACAAATTATTGTACCGGATATTCTGTCAGCCCCATCTGCAGAGCATGGTGTATCCCCTCCCACGTTTCCTGCGCAGGACATTATAAATCCATCTGAGGATTTGGATGATTATGGTTTTCCTATTAATAGACTCTTCCCTGTACTGAAAGGAGAAGTCTGTTTGTCCTGTGAACCACTCAATATCTCTTACTTCAAGGATGTCGAGTCTGTTTATAGTGGAAAGATAAGCAGGGTTTCAGCTAACTCAAGGTCTCAGTGCATATACAGCTAACTCAAGGTCTCAGTGCATATACTCAGCTACTGATGATGATGGTATTAATTCCGGTCTGATTTCTTAACTCAGGATGTTAAGAACCAACGGCACATTGTCAGGCCCGTAGTCAAGGGGGGGGGGGGGGGGCATCAGGATGTGATAAATTCTAGGCCTACTGTAAAAGTTCAATACATGCCAAAGTCACACTTTACACATACATAGCCTTCCCAAGGAGAAGTCACTTTAACATTTTCTAAAGAATATTATCAAATGAAATATTCTGTTTTTAAGTGCATCCCCTGTCATTATCATTTGTTCCAACTGCAAGGGGCTCCTTTATATTCAGATCAACAGACTATAACTTGGTTAAATACGAAATCACCATTTCCGTTGCCCTTCTTAACGTTCAGCTAATCCAGTTTGAAGAAATTTCATCATTTTAGAGAAATTGCTTTTCCTCTCTGCAAGACTGATTTGACAGCTTTTAACTATAGCTTTATTTATAGCTGTTTACTATGCCAGTCTGTCATGGCTTCTATATACAGTACCGTAATACACACAGTACTGACAATATATTGCTGTGTGCAGTCTCTCTGTATGTGTGTGTGTTACGTGCTTTTTAAGTGCATCGAAACGGCACATACAAACAAAAAACAAAAACTCAAACCGGATCGGACAGGAACATAAAGGCAAAACTAAACACACACCACCAAATCAAACAGAAAATTATGTTCATTACAACAATAGAACCACACACACACTGACAACCCAATACCCCGCAAACCAACCTCCCCCGGCCACCCTAAACCAATATTACTACATACCGCCAAAGAAAGACAACACCAGACCAAACCACCACCACCCAACAACAACCAAAAAAACCAAAACACCAGACCAAACAATCATCACAAACTGCCCCAAGGGGCCACGAGGGGTCCGGGGCGGGGTCCACCTGCCACGAGGGGTCCGGGTGGAGTCAACTTGCTATATTTACAGTATGTACACTATATACACTATTTACACTTTTTACACAAAAACAAAAAACTGAACAAAACTGGGCCAAAAATACAGGCGCACCTTGCCCAAGGGTGTCCCGAGGCAGTTGTGGTAAAGGGTAACCTCATTATCCCCACGCTTTAACAAGCTCCACAACCGGATGCAGTTTAACGTCCTACCCAGGACGTGTGTGTTACGTAACACATTTAGATAGCAGCTTGCTTGAACATGGAGGGGGGGGGGGGCTTTTTAAGTGCATCGAAAAGGCACATACAAACAAAAAACAAAACTCAAACCGGATCAGACAGGAACATAAAGGCAAAACTATCCACACACCACCAAATCAAACAAAAAATTATGTTCATTACAAGAATAGAACCACACACACACACACTGACAACCCAAACACCCCACAGACCAACCTTCCCCCGGCCACACTAAAAACAAAGCCCCACAAAGACCACACACCCAAAGACACCACGCCCGAAGGCAACACCAAGCCCGAAGGCAACACCACGCCCGAAGGCAACACCACGCCCGAAGGCAACACCAAGCCCGAAGGCAACACCAAGCCCGAAGGCAACACCACGCCCGAAGGCAACACCACGCCCGAAGGCAACACCACGCCGAAGGCAACACTAAGCCCTAAGGCAACACCACGCCCGAAGGCAACAGCACTTAAAAAGCACCAGGGCAAATACAGGTGCACCTTGCCCAAGGGTGCCCTGGAGGCAGTTGTGGCAAAGGGTAACCTCATTACTCCCACGTTTAAACAAACTTGAACATGGAGGTGGTAACTCTATGGTGTGAATTACCTCAAAGTCCATTCACACTAATAGTCTTGGTGATTAGATTTCAACTCCATGGTGAAACTGGAAAATCTGTTTAATTGACCGTGCAGGGATTGAAGCCTTTGGGCTGATTTCTTTAGACCATTTTTGCTGTAACCGTGGTAGGGGAATGTACGCGCCATGAGGGGGAACCAAGTTCATCGTTCTGCTCTGTAATGGGGGTCTTGTCAATATTATCTAATAGGGACTGTTGGAGGCCCCATCAACATTTGCCCGGGTGTAAAGCTGTTCATAGAAGCCTTTAAATACTTCTACGATCTCAAGAGGGTCCTTCTGTACCGCACCGTGGACGTCACAGACTGCCTTTATTCGACGATCAATGGCATACTTCGTGACGTCCTGGTAGAACTTGATAGTAGGTTTTTCCTCCGCCTCCACGCAACGCACGTGGACACAAATGCGGGCCCCGTGTAGTTCCTGATCAAGATACTGCTGGATTGCGTGAAGTGCAGAGGAGTCCCCGTTCCTCTCCCTAGAGCAGAGTGAGAGGAACTCTTCCTTTCTTCGACGAGCTCTTGCTATACAGTACTCAACTGTAAACTGTTTGATGCGAAACTTGAAATCATCAGTAACAGAGCTTTTTACGTACGTAGAAACGGGCACGAAGAAACAAAGTAGAACTTAAACCTGACCGGACAAAACTGCAAAGGTGAACTATTTACAGAATTCTGTACATTGCGCTAGCAAACAAAATTTCTGCGATAACTATGTACAAAACCACCCCGAACCCAAACCAGTTACGTAGGACTATTTACAACCTCACTAGGCAAAACTATTTACATAGGCCTACCCATTTACATCAACAGAAGAGTGTTCAGGTTGAGTCTGTTCAATGCTTTTTGGAACTATGGGTGCTCCTTACCTGCTCCGGAACAAAACACCGGACGTGACATGAAACACAAGGACAACTATATACACCAGGCCAGCATTCATGTGGCCAACCCCCACTATTTACAGTATTAACAATGTGATGTGCTCTTTACATGCTTGTAGTCGGGCGGACCTAATGTGGAACAAAGCAAACCTATTTACACTGAACTACCAAAAAAACTTTGTGGCATGCATGGGCACAGACACAAACAGAACAGAAACCCCAAAAGAAAACGGGGACACAAAGGCAAAACCATTCACACTAAATACTCTGACTGGGACCTTATCTTTTTAATCCGTGGGCTCGGTACGGGCGTCCCAGAGTGATGGGTTCCCCTGTCTGATACTTCGCCTGAAGCCGACCTCTTTAGTGCAGACTCTGGCCCCTCCCCCTCACACAAATCAAACCAACCCTCCCCCGAAGGTGGATCCTTTGGAGGAGGCTCTGAGGCACGCTCCCCGCCATCCGACATCGCCGAGTCTGAGGACAGATCGAGGTCCTCCTCTAATGTCATTATTTCAACCTGACCGGGTGCCGCTGCCAACGATGGCGGAGAGTCTGCCTCAGGAGTCCCAGTACCCCCCTCACACTGCTTGGAGGCAAGGAAGTCCTGCTCAACCTCAAGTGCCGCCTCCTCTAATTCCTGGGTTGAATATTGTGGGCCTGTTTGCGAGGGTTCGGGTGACCCCACATCGGCACTGACATGGGCAGAGTACGATGTGGGGCAGGCACCAAACACATGTCCCTCCTCCCCACAGAGGTTGCACCGTACCTCGTTGGGACACTCTGCCTTGCCGTGCCCCAACTGCAAACATTTTCCACAACGTCTGTTGGGACACGACTTGGCTTCGTGCCCCTCCTCTCCACATCTAAAACAGGTACGGGGCTGGCAAAAGTACCTAATGTGGGCCTTGGAACCCCCTATGAAGAGGAACGATGGAATGTCCCTCACCAGTTCCATACGGAACTGTCTCTTGCCATTAAATATACCTTTCAAGTCACCCACAGTATATTTACACCACCGCATTTCAGAGACAGTTCCGTATTGACTAAGAACCCTCGCAACCAGGCGCTGATCGACCTCGAAGGGAAGGTAAAGCACCGTCACCGCCACAGAGCCATCATATGGGGTGACAGTGAGCCCCTCTACCCCCTTCAGGCATGACACACCCTTAACACGGGCAGCATCAGACTTAAACTTAAGGTCATACGTGTTGCGGGCCTCAAGCGCCTGCAACATCTCAATTTCTCCAATTTCGACACCATTGTCTTTTAACACAGTAAACGCCTGTGGGGGAGGGACACTCACCCCAGACGAAACCTCCAACTTAACAATTGTGCTATCCCGACCTCCGGGCATAGCAGCAGTTTGTGTGGCTCGGGGCCACGGAATGAAAAGAAAAAAAAAACTCTGACCAGGTGTAACAAAAGACAAAGTTAGTATGAAGCACGCTATAAGGTTTTAAGCACAATTGCAATAAATAGTACAGCTATCACACAGTGATACAAGTTCAGCACGGTAAAACGACGAGAGCGAAAACGAAAACACGTCTGCTCTCGTCGAAGACCTTAACATCAGTAACTGCATCATGATCCGAAATTGGACATGCCACAACTTCACAGTCACTCGGTGACAGAACAGGTGGAGAGTACACCCGGTCCAACCTTGAGGCGCCGTGCCATCAGGGCGGTGCCAAGTGAACACGGGCAAACCGGGATGTTGAACTCTCCAAACGTCAACCATGCCGTGGTTCTTTGTAAACATGTCCAATTCCGCCATGTCGACGCCACAGCCCAAAGACATACATGAGGACATTCGGTCGAGCTGTGTGTTGGGGATGCAGTTTAAGTCTCCAGCTAGGATACAAGGGGCGCAGCCAGGAACGAAGGATGGTAAGGTAGTGAAAAAGTCAATTCTGTCTGAAGGCCGATTGGGCGCGTACACATTACATAGGAAGAAGCTCCCGCAAGGATGTTTTATGGTGATGCAAACCAACCGACCCTCATGATCAGAATCAACTTTTCCGACCAGAAGAGTCCATCTTGGTGAAACTAAGATAACAGATCCACAAGAAGTCGCAGAACCAAAGGAAGCCTGCAAACCCCAACCCCATTCATAGGACCAGGTGTGGACATCGTCCTCATTCACTATGTGGGTTTCTTGGAGGAATACGAAGTCCACACCCAGTGATTTACAAAAATGGGAATATTCTGAAGTCGCTTTCGACTGTCCCTCATGCCGTTAACGACCTTTTTAACTTACTCTGGTTCTACCACCTCAAAAAAATCAAACCAGCCCTCACTGGATGGTGGGTCCTTTGGTGGAGGCTCTGAGGCAGGTCCCCAGCGTCTGAAATTACAGAGTCTAAGAGTCTGATGAGAGCTGAAGGTCATTCATCCTCTTACGACAGGCGGGAATACCGTGGGCATATTCTACAACCCCCAGCCCACAGGGGGGTCAAGCATGGGGGGGTTTGCTCGGTTTTGTGGCGCCGACAACCCGCCAGTCATGGGATGAGTAATAACGGTATCATGTGCGCATTTTATGGGCGAGAGTTGGGGACAAACTACTCGCCACGCACTACGTCCTCACCTCACCTGGATGCAGTTTAACGTCATACCCAGGACAGCCTGCCTCGGGGGTCCCAGAGACCCCTCCACATTGTTTAGAGGCGAGGAAATCCTGCTCCACCTGATGTGCCAACTCATCAGGCGAAGGGAACCTAGGTTCCTCCACCATAGGTTCTGGGCCTGACTGCGAGGGTTCATGTGCCGGCCCCACATCCGCATTGGCACGGGTTAATATTAAGTGGGGCAGGAACTAGAGACATGTCCCTCCCCCCACAGAGGTTACATCGCACCTCATTGGGACACTCGGCCTTGCCGTGCCCCACCTGCAGGCACTTGCCAGAACGACTGTTGGGACACGACTTGGCTTCGTGCCCCTCCTCTCCACACTTAAAACTGGTGCGGGGTTGACCAAAGTATCTTATATGGGCTTTGGAACCCCCTATGAAGAGGAAGGATGGTATTTCCCTCTTCAGTACCATACGGAACTGTCTCTTTCCGTTCAGTATGCCCTTCAAATCACCTTCACTGTAGGTAACCCACCGCATATCGGAGACAGCTCCGTACTGACTGAGAACCCTTGCCGCCAGGCCCTGATCGACCTCAAAGTTCTGGTGTAGAACTACCACCACAGAGCGATCATATGGGGTGACAGTCAGCCCTTCCAGCCCTTTACGGCAAGACAACCCTGAATTCGGGCAGCATCTAACCTGAACTTTAGGTCGTACGTGCTGCGAGCGGCTGCAACATCTCTACTTGTTTTACTTCCAACACCGTTGTTCTTTAACACAGGACTTTTTAAGTGCATAGAAACGGACACTATCAAACAGGAAGAACCAAATCCGGGACCGGCAAGAACACAACCACGAACTACTTACAATCATTTACAAAGTTACCTCACACCAAGCTAGCAAAACAAAATTTCTGTGGCCACCATATACGACACCCCCAGCCCACCCACCACACAAGATTATTTACAAACAGGAAAACAACACACGCCAGAAGGCAGCAACACACACCCGAAGGCAACAACAAACGCCAGAAGGCAGCAACACACACCCGAAGGCAACAACAAACGCTCGAAGGCAAGACCACGCCCGAAGGCAACTTCACGCCCGAAGGCGACCCCACGCCCGAAGGCAACAACACGTAAAAAGCACAGGGCAAATACAGGTGCACCTTGCCCAAGGGTTCCCCGGAGGCAGTTTTGGTAAAGGGTAACCTCATTATCCCCACGCTTAAACAAGCTCCACAACCGGATGCAGTTTAAAGTACCCAGGTTCTTTAACAGAGTAAACGCCTTTGGGGGAGAAACGCTCGCCCCGACGAAAACTCCAACAATTGTGCTATCCCGACCTCCGGGCATAGCAACAGTTTCTGTGGCTCGAGGCCACGAAATGAAGGAAAAGAAAACCCTAAAAACTTGTTTTACAAAGGACAAAAAAATTAGGATAAAGTAAGAAAACTACAAGCTACACAGAAACAAGGCGCAGTCGGAAACAAATGGACACGCTTTTTTCCCCAGTCCCCTGACTCTCTGGCGAAGAGCCAGGGGCGAAAACCAAACAATACTCCTGAAGGAGTTCTGCTCCCCGAAGGAGTAACAACGTCCCCAAGGGACAAACTTTGACTTAACTGACACCACCCGACAGTGGTCCCATTCTAGACTGGCTGAATAGAACAGGTCCCACCTGGGAGCTCCGCCGTCGTGATCACGGATACTCCTGCGCCAGGTATGGACACGACCAGACCAACTAATCTACAACACAAGCACGCTATGAAGCCGCGGTCACACTGCCCCTCGTGGCAGGTGGACCCCGCACCGGACCCCTCGTGGCCCCTGTTGTTGGTGTCTGGTTTTTTGGTTGTTGGCGGTTTGTAGTATTATTGCTTTAGGGTGGCCGGGGGGAGGTTGGTCTGTTGGGTTTTTGGGTTGTTGTCAGTGTGTTTGTGTGGTTCTATTGTTGTAATGAACATAACTTTCTGTTTGATTTGGTGGTGTGTGGATAGTTTTGCATTTATGTTCCTGTCCGATCCGGTTTGAGTTTGTTTTTTGTTTGTATGTGCCGTTTCGATGCACTTAAAAAGCACACTGCAACGAATTCGGATCGGATTCCGATCCGATTTTTGTGAGTTTTTATTAAAGTCTTCTCCATTTCGGGTCGGAAAGAACCCAAAATTTGCCAACCTGTGTAATTATATGATCTGCATCGCAGGACTACGAAAATTAAATTTATACGAATTATTTCGTGACGTCACATCGACAGATAGCTTTCATCGGACTACGCGTGTCCGATAAAAGCTGTCTGTCGGTGTGACGTCACGAAAAAAAAAATCAGTTAACATTTCATTTTCATAGACCTGATGCAAATTATGTATTTACACTTGTTGGCAAATTTTGGGCTCTTTCTGACCCGAAATGGAGAAGATTTTACTGAAAACTCACAAAAATCGGATCGGAATCCGATTCGAATTCGTTGTAGTGTGACCGCGGTTTAATTTATGCACAATTGCAGTAAGCAGTAAAAGTGATGAAGTGTTGTGTTTGGTTTCTCGGGTTCGGCCAGAACACCTCGATAATGATTAGCAATTCGATTAGACGATCTCAGCGTAAAAGATGATCAACAGTGCAAATTATTTTATGTCCAATTTATTCTTGATTGGTATTTCTTGTTTGATACACACAGTTATTATACCAGATCAGATTTATTAGACTTGACAGCTCGAGTTCTCAAGTTTGACTGTGGGAACACGGTACGTGGAGGAAGCCCTGTCTGGAAGACTTCCTTCCGGGCTTCCGGGCCAAATGATTTCCTGATCATTTATATTCATGAGCGATCAACGAATTACAACTAATTACACATGTCTTTGATCTTGACGATTGAAAATGACCTTCAGAGGCTCAATTAAAGCAATGTGATATCTCTTCACGACACTACTCAGCGTTCAGAACTGTTGCTTCTGCACACATTCAGAAAATGAATGCAAAGGAACTTTAAGCTTTATCAGAAGATATTGTTGACACACAACGTCCACCGTTTGGTAAGTCAAAAGGAAAGGCAAAGCCAAAAAATGTGTGATATACTGGGTGGAAGAGAAGAAGGTTAGCAGAGTGGCATTATCAGCTGTCTGTCGCCAAGAGGAAGCAGTAGAAGGAACCACAACTGATGGGATGTGGCATGGCAAAGGACCTTTCAAAGGCAGACTGGTGCAGATAAGCGGTAAGAAATTTTTTTCTTGATCCCTTTCATAGCTTAAAGGAAGGAAAAAATTATTTTCATATGTGAAAGATCGAGGAACTACATCTATGCAATTTGGTGAAACTTCCATTCAGATCGGACATGTAGTACTCGAGATATCAGCAAATGAAGTGACTATTTGTGGCCCAAAGTGAGATTGAGGCAATTAGCAGGGATTTATATCACTTCGTCACATTGATAAGAAATGTTTTTTTTTTCAGTCTGTTGTGCTGACCTTGAAATATAATAGGGATATATGACCGCCCCATGTGGAATGTGAAGTTTGTAAAATTCTTATGCCTCTGATCATGCAATTACATTCCATAACATGTGTTTGTAGAGGAGAAAAATGTGAGGCTATGATGTTATACTCTATGTGCTTGCTTGCTTCAAATTTATGCACTTTATTGTGTTGAAATTGTGACAAGTTAATTTAACTACTAATATCTTGAGAACCACACATCAGATTCCAATGCAAGTTTCACCAGAATGCATACATGCAGTAGAATAACCACCGCTCTAACATATCAAAACTTGATTTGAGCATAGAAGACCCTTCATATACAGTGCCAAGTATTCAAATTTTCACATATTTCCTGTACACATGCAGTGTGTTCTCCCCTACAGTAGCTGTTTTGTCTGGGTGCTCCGCCCGTACAAAATCTGCCACTCTACGCTTGTGCCCGGACAAAATTGCCGCCCGCATAGAAAATTGACCCGCTCGGTCAAGAAGTTGTCTGTACACTCAATCACAAACACCAGAACCTAGTCATTCAATTGCCTTTTATATTTGATTTCAAATACTCATGACAAGCAATGTATAATAAAACATTGGAGATGCAAACCCAGCTCACTTGCACCCGAGCTCTTATATCATTCAATATGCAGTTACTGCATTTCTATGTTTCCTCAGTGGGTATCCGTTACCATCAAACTCATGTCTAAACGAAACAATCCAATTGAACTGGTCCCCTAGGTTTCCCAATTTTCACCCGAAATTTATACTAAAGTGAACTACTTCATTCTTAAATACGTCCAACTGGAAACTTGGGCTTCATATCTATAAGCAGGCTTCGACAAATTCTTTTTTCAATACTTGTCTATCAGGCTAGCTGTTCTTGTCTGCATGAATATCTACTTGTCCACTTTTAATATGCCTTTGAACTCCTTTGTGGAGGAACTTTCGCAGTACTTGCCCGGCGGACTATGATATTAAACAATGCACTTGCCTGAGTAAGTTTTTACTTGTCCCGAACTGTCGGGCGAGGGATTTTTCGAAGCCTGTCTGTAACTAAAGTCAAAGATATTTAAATGCAATTTGCCAAAAAAAAAAAAAAAAAAAATGAGCACAAAATGCCGGAGGTTTGAACACATAGGGAAGGTTAAGAACAAGGCCATAGGTTGCATCATTTGCGATCTAAGCCCTCCTAAATTGTCAACATTTTTCCAAAGGGAAGGGGAACACCCCCCAGGACGGCGATCACAAGAGCCCCCGGACTAACAGACCAATGGAGAACCCTGCACATGGTCATAAAAGTGACCTGTTGTTTAACACAGTTTAATAACATGATTAACACAGATGCTAATATTACAGACTTAATTAGCTCTATTTCATGTATAACCCTATGCTTCAAAATGAATGCAGGTTTAATTATAGTATAATAATTTAGCTATGAAATTGATTGTCTTGAACATATCTTTATTAAAATTAAGCATGGTTTTAAAACAAACTTTTCAGATGTCATTGCATGGAAAGGTCATACATAGCCATGATGCTCTTTTAAGCTTTGAATGTGCTCTTTTCTTTGGTATTGATATACGGTACTTTGTAAAGTTCACCGCAGTCTTGGCATGGTGGTACCCCATTATACAATGTGTATGCTATGGCCACCCACGTAACTTGAAATGTTTATTTGAGCAAGTGTAACTAAAATGCTCATATAGTCCTTTACTGTCAGCACCACAATACCCTAAAGCATGGAAAAGGAAGTAATTCATAGGTCGTTCCATCCCGAACTGCATCAGGCATGAACTCATTAAATTTGCAATTTTTTTTTAGTGTTGAACTCTACCTCAGAAACAAAACTAGAACAAAATTTCAAACCTAGTAAATATGATTAAAGTTAGGCCTATATGCTACATTTATTTTCTCTTTAATTATTATGAGATACAGTATGTAAAGTCAGCCTGGGTGGTTTACAACTGTCATGTCCCCTCCCCCTCCTCCAGTACCATCACTATTTTCCTTGTATTATGTAAACCTTAATTTTTATTACTGTTGGGATTCCCGTGTTCCACTGCAAAAAGGCAAAATGTCCCCTGTAGGGGACAGTCCTCCCCCCATATGAGATTCCATTTGAGGAAATGTGGTTGATTCCATGCATTCATTCTTGAACATGATATGATATTCGCTGGGTCAGTTGTCCATTCCATTTGGGGTACTGTAAAACCAATTCATTCACAACCATTTGTAAAAAATGATTCAAATTTAAAATGAGTAAAAAACCAGTTCAAAATCAGTCCACATGATTCAGAGTTGAATGTGTTTCAGACAAAGGGTGAATTCACACATTGTCCGCCTCCTCTATTAAATAAAGTTACCATTGCCATAATGCGTTTTATACTCGCACCCCTTACAAATATTTCGCCCTAGCCCTGGAGACCATCTCGCCTCTAATTTCAGTACCTTGTCTGACTACAGGTCTGGATATTACACAGGGGGATATCCTCCCCCACCCTTTTTAGAAATGCTCCCATTGACTTATAAGTTTTCCCTCACTGAATTTTATTCTTATCCTTCCGGTTTTTCGCTGAAAACCCCCCTACCGCGGGATAAAGGATCATTAGAAGAGCGTTACCCGTTCAATTCAACGTGCAGTAGGACTTACTGCACCTACCACTTTTTCTATTAATACAAATAACGTAAGCTTTACAAAAAAAAAAAAAAAGCAATCCGGGACCGAAAGCATCGTTGTCAGAAAGTAACGTTAGTTTAGGGAAAAAAAAAAAAATACTGAAAAAACACCCCAGACACCTAGACACTTGTGCGTTGATGCAAACAGCTTTGAAGAAATCCTTAAAATTTCAAACCCGTTCATTGTGTATTCGTTGGAATAACGATGTCTCACTGTTTTGACTTGAGACTGCCGGTCAGTGTGTGTGGTTCTATTGTTGTAATGAACATAACTTTCTGTTTGATTGTGTGCTTTTTAAGTGCATCGAAACGGCACATACAAACAAAAACAAAAACTCAAACCGGATCGGGCAGAAACATAAAGCAAACTATTTACAAACAACTAAATCAAACAGACAATTATGTTCATTACAGTAATAGAACCATATGTACAGACATTTACACACACATATACATATACACATATATACATATTTACAACATATTTACAACTAAGTACCTCACAAGCCACCTATGTACAAACACAGTCCTATTTACAAATTACAGTAGTTTCATATTTACAAACAAAATCGATATTTACAAGTTGACTACCACCCGGTCCGCCCTCACTGAAACAAGTGGACCCCATCGCCTACCGAACGCCGACCTTGGCAAACGAACGAAGTCCGACTCCACCCTCAGCTTAACCTCCGCCCTCACCGACGCCAGGACGACATCAGCAGGCCTCCCCACCCCCTAAATACAATGTTACATCGGTCTCTCCATAAGGCCAGCTTTATGGAGGCCGAAACAAAGGTAAGTATGTCCTGAACACTTGTATTGCATTGCGGAGGTGAAAGACCATACAAAGCATAGTCCTGGCTGACCGCCCAGGTGTTACACAACGTTAGGCGGTCAGTCAGGACTTGAAACCATTCCCAGAATAGGGCCACATAGTCACACTGCCAAAACATGTGACACACTCTCCCACTTTGTGCATCTAGTGCGGGGGCAAATGCCATCTCCAAGACGCCACCGAAGGCGCTTGAGATTAGTTACAATGGCGTCATGTGCGATTCGCCACAACAGGTCTCGCCTGCGGTAATCTAATGATCTGCTGTGGACTACACGCCACACTTCCGGCCCTGAAGCAAAGTGGTTGGATTGGACCTGGCCAACCAATTCATCAAAAACAGCCCGATATAGGTCCCTTGCACTTGACTGCGAAACATCCCCCACTGTTGACATAATACGGAGCGTTTCCCTCATTTGACTGTATGCCCCCGTGGGTCTCCAGCTGTGGGGTTCACTGTTACTAAACAGGGAGGAAAAGAACCGACGGAATGATAATCCCCCCCAATAACGGACAAAATAGGCAAAAGGCATTCTGCTGTCCACAGCACTGTAAACACACTTGGTCAGGAGAAAACGTTTGATTTGGTGGTGTGTGGATAGTTTTGCCTTTATGTTCCTGTCCGATCCGGTTTGAGTTTGTTTTTTGTTTGTATGTGCCGTTTCGATGCACTTAAAAAACACGCGAGTGAACGATGACTTTGTTGCCAGATGACAACATTGTGCTTGCTGCTACTTACGTAATTAATTGAGTTCTCTCAGATTTTTAAACGTTAGCATTCAAAAAGCTTGAATATGTTGCATAAAACAATGAGTTTCAATTATTCTGCATTTTTATGCAGCTGAGAAAAAAACGTTTATAGTTAAAGTAAACTAGGCCTATACCAAAGGACCTAATTACATGCAGAGCCGATATCCGAATTGGGCCGCGACCTAGTGCCTTTTCTGTGGAAGCAAACACGTACAGAAGGATTAGCCGGATGTTTATCGCCGAGAAACGGTGGAAACACGGAGGAAGTCCATGGCTGTTGAAAGCACCCCATTTTTACTATTTCAGCCGATATTGCTTCAATTTTTCCGTTTAAAACATTGTTTTAGGACTACTAAGCAAGTAGCGTATCGTACTGAAACAAGAAAAAGACAAAAATTAAAGCTGAGAGAGGTATGGTGGGCTAAATTTTCTTCCAGTTCTAGCCAACCGTGCTTATCAGTCCTGTGTAAACAAAAGGTGTTGTCCGAGTTGGGCCTTGCCGGATGTCCACAGGTTGAATATTGTGGGCCTGTTTGCGAGGGTTCACGTTCCGACCCCACATCGGCACTGACATGAGCAGAGTACGATGTGGGGCAGGCACCAAACACATGTCCCTCCTCCCCACAGAGGTTGCACCGTACCTCGTTGGGACACTGCCTTGCCGTGCCCCAACTGTGCAAGCATGTCCCACAACGTCTGTTGGGACACGACTTGGCTTCGTGGCCCTCCTCTTCACATCTAAAACAGGTACGGGGCTGGTAAAAGTACCTAAAGTGGGTCCCTATGAAGAGGAAGGATGGAATGTCCCTCACCAGTTCCATACGGAACTGTCTCTTGCCATTAAATATACCTTTCAACTCACCCCCAGTATATTTACACCACCGCATTTCAGAGACAGTTCCGTACTGACTAAGAACCCTCGCAACCAGGCGCTGATCGACCTCGAAGGGAAGGTAAAGCACCGTTACCGCCACAGAGCCATCATAGGGTGACAGTGAGCCCCTCTACCCCCTTCAGACATGACACACCCTTAACAAGGGCAGCATCAAACTTAAGGTCATACGTGTTGCGGGCCTCAAGCGCCTGCAACATCGCAATTTCTTTTAATTTCGACACCATTGTCTTTTAACACAGTAAACGCCTGTGGGGGAGGAAAACTCACCCCAGACGAAAACTCCACCTTAACAATTGTGCTATCCCGACCTCACAAATTACTCAGGCAAATAGTCTTTTTACGTACATAGAAACAGGCACGCGAAACAAAGGCGAGCGTTTTACGTACGTAGAAACGGGCACGAAGAAACAAAGTAGAACTTAAACCTGACCGGAGAAAAACATAACTCTGAACTATTTACAGAAATCTGTACATTGCGCTAGCAAACAAAATGTCTGTGCTAACTATGTACAAAACCACCCCAAACTCAAGCCAATCACGTAGGTCTATTTGCAATTTCAATATTTACAAATTAACACCCGGCCCGCCCGCACTGAAACAAGTGGACCCCAACAACTGCCGAACGTCGACCTTGGCAAACGGACGAAGTCGGCCTCCACCCTTAGTTTAATATCCGTCCTCACCGACGCCAGGACGACGTCCGCAGGCTTCCCCTCTCCCCTAAACACAATATTACACCGGTCTCTCCACAAGGCCAGCTTTATGGAGGCCGAAACAAAGGTAAGTATCCCGCGAACACTTGTATTGCATGGCGGGGGTGACAGACCATACGAAGCGTAGTCCTGGCTGACCGCCCATGTGTTACAAAACGTGAGGCGATCAGCCAGAGCTTGAAACCACTCCCAGAGGAGGGCCACAAAGCCACACTGCCAAAACACATGGGGCACACTCTCCCACCCTGTGCATCCAGTGCGGGGGCAAATGCCATCTCCAAGACGCCACCGAAGGCGCTTGAGATTCGTTACGATGGCGTCGTGTGCGATGCGCCACAGCAGGTCACGCCGGCGGTGATCGAGTGTCCTGCTGTGGACTACACGCCACACTTCCGGCCCTGACGCATAGTCGTTGGGTTGGACCTGACCAACCAAGTCATCAGAAATGGCCCGGTACTGGTCCCCCGCACTGGACTGCAAAACGTCCCCTACAGTTGACATAATACGTAGTGTTTCCCTCATCTGACAGTATGCCTTCGTTGGCCTCCAACTGTGAGGTACACTGTTGCTAAACAGGGTAGGAAAGAACCAACGGAATGATAATCCACCCCAATAACGGACAAAGTAGGGAAACGGCATCTGACTGTCGACAGCACTAAAAACACATTTGGTCAGGAGAAAACGGAGCTTTGAAGGGAAGTGCACAAGGCCCAATCCCCCCTGCCTAGGAACCTGGTACACCACTTTTCTTCTGACCAGCTCCGTTTTCCCTGACCAAAGAAACCTAAACACAGCCCTCTCGAGTCGCACCAGGACACCCTCTGGAGCGGCCAGAACAGTGCCCAGATACCACAAGAGAGGGTAAACGAAACGATTTATAACTGTTACCTTCCCCAACAGACTAATGTAGCGATTGCCAAAGTCCTTCAACCTAGCTTCCACCAGGTCCACTTTCTCATTCCAGGTAAGTGACTCGGGTGAACCGTAACCAAACCATATGCCATTGATTTTTATGGCGTCGTCTACCCATGATGCCGCGAAGGGCAGTTGTTTCGACCGCCACTTACCTAGACGGAGTCCTTTGGTCTTGGTGGGGTTCAGTCTGGCACCTGTCGCTCTTTGAAAAGTAGACAGCGTGCCAGTAAGGGCTCTGAAGGAAGCTAGGTCGGAGACTACGCATGTGACGTCGTCAGCATACTGGAGGCACTTGGCTTTAGCTCCACCAGGTATGTGAAATGGTCGAAACAAAGGTTCAACTTGGAAGCTCTTGAAAGGGATTCACTAAACAATACATAGAGTAGAGGTGACAGGGGACAACCCTGCCGTACCCCACGTTGGACTCTGAAGGGGTCCGACGGTAGGCCATTAACGATAACCCGACTATATACACTATTATACCGTAAAGAGGTCCATTTAACAAAAACTGGATTCAAACAAAACTTCTTCAAGATCAACCCGTGATCAACCATGTCGAAGGCCTTCTCCTGATCGAGGGAGACAAGTGCACATGGAAGATCACGGTCCATCACATATTCAACTAAGTCCCGCATCAACCAGAGGTTCTGCTGAATACTGTGTCCCCGCACCGCACATGTCTGGAAAGAACCTACAAGATCCGGCATGACCGTGCCTAGCCTGTTACAAAGGGGAATAGCCAGAATCTTGTACTCTACATTTAACAAGGTAATTGGTCGCTTGTTTCTCGGTTCTAGGGGGTCTCCAGACTTTGGTAAGAATGTTATAACGCCTGTGCGCTGCGAGGGACTCAATGAGCCAGTAAGGAAGGCAGAGGCGAATACATCACGGAGATCGTGTCCGACGGTACCCCACAAGCGTTTGTAAAATTCCACTGGGATACCGTCGGACCCAGGCGCCTTTCCGCCTTTCATCTTCGCCACCGCCTTCCAGAGCTCGTCGACAGTCAGGGGACAACCAAGTCCATCATTCTGCTCTTTAGAGGGTGTCTTGTCAATATTATTTAATAGGGACCCTTGAAGGTCTACCTCGACATCTGCCCGCGTATAAAGCTGTTCATAGAAGGTCTTAAATACCTCCACGATGTCGAGAGGGTCCTTCTGTACCGTACCGTGGACGTCACGGACTGCTCTTATGCGGCGATCGATGGCATACTTTGTGACGTCCCGGTAGAATTTGATGGTTGGTTTTTCCTCCGCCTCCACACAGTGAACACGAGCACGAACACGGGCCCCGCGCAGTTTTCCATCAAGGTACTGCTGGATTGCGTGGAGTGCGGAGGAGTCCCCGTCCCTCTCCCTAAAGCAGAGCGAGAGGAACTCCTCCCTTTTTCGACGAGCTCTTGCTACACAGTATTCAACTGTAAACTGTTTGATGCGGGACTTTACGTCATCCCACCACTCTAAATCTGTTGAGAAGGCCGGCTTCAATGTTCGCCACCCTTCGTACCTGGCTTTAAACTGTTCGCTATAGTCAGCCTCCGTTAGAATATCTGTGTTCATTTTCCAGAACCCCCTCCTGTTGGCCATGACTCTGGAGGCTGAAAGGAGACAGTAACTGCGTCATGATCCGAAATTGGACATGTCACAACTTCACAGTCCCTCGTTGACAGTGCAGGTGGAGAGTACACCCGGTCCAACTTGAGGCGTCCGTGCTATCAGGGCGGTGCCAAGTGAACACGGACAAGCCGGGATGTTGTGCTCTCCAAAACGGCAACCATGTCATGATTCTTTATAAACTAGGTCCAATTCCGACATACCGACACACACAGCCGAAGACGTACGTGTGGACATTCGGTCAAGCTGTGTGTCGGGGACGCAGTTAAAGTCCCCAGCCAGGATACAAGGAGCACTGCCAGGAACGAAGGATGGCAGGGTCATGAAAAAGTCCCCTTCTGTCTGAAGGCCGATTGGGCGCATACACGTTACACAGGAAAAATTTCCCACATGGGTTCTTACTGTAATGCATACCAACCGGCCTCATGATCAGAATCGACTTTTCCGACCAGCGGAGTCCACCTTGGCGAAACTAAAATAAAACCACAAGATGTTGTTGAGCCAAAGGAAGCGTGTAAAACCCCCGCCCCACTCAAAGGACCAGGTGTGGGACATCGTCCTCATTCATAATGTGGGTCTCCTGGAGGAAAACGCAGTCCACACCCAGTGTTTTGCAAAATTGGAATATCCTTGACCGCTTCGACTGTCCCTCATGCCGTTAACATTTAGAGTCAGGAGGGACAGGGGATCAGCCATGGTGTAATGAGTGGCTACGTATCTACCTGGGACCTGACCTTTTTACTCTGTGAACTCGGGGAGGGGTCTTGAGAATGGTGACCCCCTGGTCTAACACCCCGCCTGAGGCCGACCTCTTCAATGAAGGCTCCTCTCCCTCACATAAATCAAACCAGCCCTCCCCGGAAGGTGGATCCTTGGGAGGAGGCTCTGAGGCAGACTCCCCACCATCTGACATAGAGACTCGGAGTCTGAGGAGAGCTGTAGGTCCTCCTCCACTGCCATCCTATCAGCTTCCACTGGTGTTGGTGGGGAGGATGGTGAGGAGTCCGCCTTGGGAGTCCAGTACCCCCTCACACTGCTTCGAGGCAAGGAAATCTTTTTCTACTTCTTGTGCTGCCTCCTCCAATTCCTCAGTGGAATATTCTGGGCCTGCTTGCGAGGGTCATGTGCCTGCTCCACATCCGCACTGGCATGGGCAGAGTACGATGTGGGGCACGCACCAGAGACATGTCCCTCCTCTCCACAAAGGTTGCACCGCACCTCGTTGGGACACTCTGCCTTGTCATGCCCCACCTGCAGGCACTTGCCACAACGTCTGTTGGGACAAGACCTGGCTTCGTGTCCCTCTTGTCCACACTTGAAACAGGTGCGGCGCTGCCCGAAGTACCTTATGTGGGCCTTCGAACCCCTATGAAGAGGAAGGATGGAATGTTCCTATCCAGTTCCATACGGAACTGCCTCTTTCCATTAAATATGCCGGCCAACTCGCCCGAACCATATTTGCACCACCGCATGTCAGAGACAGTTCCGTATTGGCTCAGAACCCTCGCAACCAGGCGCTGCCTGGTCGACCTCAAAATTCAGGTATAACACTGTCACCGCCACAGAGCGATCATATGGGGTGACAGTGAGCCCCTCTGCCCCCTTCAGGCAAGACACACCTTTAACACGGGCAGCATCAGACCTGAACTTTAGGTCATATGTGTTGCGGGCAGCAAGCGCCTGCAACATCTCTATCTCTTTAACTTGTATCCCCTTATTCTTTAACACAGTAAACGCCTGCGGGGGAGAGACGCTCGCCCCGGACGAAAACTCCAACCTAACAATTGTGCTATCCCGACCTCCGGGCATAGCAGCAGTTGTGTGGCTCGAGGCCACGGGATAAAAAGGAAAAAAACCTCAGAACTAGTTTTACAAGGGACAAAAATTAGGATGAAGTAACAAAAACACAAGCAACACAGAATTAAGGCGTGGTGCTTTTTAAGTGCATCGAAACGGCACATACAAACAAAAAACAAAACTCAAACCGGATCGGACAGGAACATAAAGGCAAAACTATCCACACACCACCAAATCAAACAGAAAATTATGTTCATTACAACAATAGAACCACACACACACTGACAACCCAATGCCCCACAAACCAACCTCCCCCCCCCCCCCCGGCCACCCTAAACCAATATTACTACATACCGCCAACGAAAGACAACACCAGACCAAACCACCACCCAACAACAACCAAAAAAACCAAAACACCAGACCCAAGCATTCATCACAAACTGCCACGGGGGGTCCGGGGCGGGGTCCACCTGCCACGAGGGGTCCGGGGTGGAGTCAACTTGCTATATTTACAGTATGTACACTATATACACTATTTACACAAAAACAAAAAACTGAACAAAACAGGGCCAAAAATACAGGCGCACCTTGCCCAAGGGTGTCCCGGAGGCAGTTGTGGCAACGGGTAACCTCATTATCCCCACGCTTTAACAAGCTCCACAACCGGATGCAGTTTAACGTCCTACCCAGGACGCGTGGTCGCAAACAAATGAACACGACCAGACCTACTTATCAACTAAAACACAAGCACGCTATAAGGTGTTTTATACACAATCGCAATATATAGTACAGCTATCACGCAGTGATACAAGTTGAGCACGGTAAAACGACGAGAGCAACACGTCTGCTCTCGTCGAAGACCTGAACTGAACATCGCTGACATCATTTCGGCGTCAGTGATTCCTTCTGATTCACCCCCTGTTACGAGTCCTGGGTAGGACTTTAAACTGCATCCGGTTGTGGAGTTTGTTTAAACGTGGGAGTAATGAGGTTACCCTTTGCCACAACTGCCTCCGGGGCACCCTTGGGCAAGGTGCACCTGTATTTGCCCTGGTGCTTTTTAAGTGCTGTTGCCTTTGGGCGTAGTGTTGCCTTCGGGCGTGGTGTTGCCTTCGGGCGTGGTGTTGCCTTCGGGCGTGGTGTTGCCTTCGGGCTTAGTGTTGCCTTCGGGCTTGGTGTTGCCTTCGGGCGTAGTGTTGCCTTCGGGCTTGGTGTTGCCGTCGGGCGTGGTGATGCCTTCGGGCTTGGTGTTGCCGTCGGGCGTGGTGTTTTCTTTGGGTGTGTGGTGGATTTGGGTGTGTGGTCTTTGTGGGGCTTTGTTTTTAGTGTGACCGGGGGGAGGTTGGTCTGTGGGGTCTTTGGGTTGTCGTCAGTGTGTGTGTGGTTCTATTGTTGTAATGAACAAAATTTTCTGTTTGATTTGGTGGTGTGTGGATAGTTTTGCCTTTATGTTCCTGTCCGGTCCGGTTTGGGTTTTTTTTGTTTGTATGTGCCGTTTCGATGCACTTAAAAAGTTACGAGCCAATCCAAGAGCAAAGGATCTTGGTCGATCCAGTCCAGCAACTATGCCTCAGGGCCGGATGTGTGGCGCGTAGTCCACAGCAGATCATTAGATTACCGCAGGCGAGACCTGTTGTGGCGAATCGCACATGACGCCATCGTAACTAATCTCAAGCGCCTTCGGTGGCGTCTTGGAGATGGCGTTTGCCCCCCGTATAAGTATGCACAAAGTGGAAGAGTGTGCCACATGGTTTTGGCAGTGTGACTATGTGGCCCTATTACTGGGAATGGTTTCAAGTCTGACTGATCGCCTAAACGTTTTGCAACCCTGGGCGGTCAGCCAGGACTATGCTTTCTATGGTCTCTCACCTCCGCCATGCCAATGCAGTGTTCAGGGCATACTTACCTTTGTTTCGGCCTCCATAAAGCTGGCCTTATGGAGAGACCGATGTAATATTGTAGTAGGGGGGTGGGGAGGCCATGCTGACTGTCGTACTGTGCGTCGGTGAGGGCGGAGGTTAGGCTGAGGTGTTTGAGTCCGACTTCGTTCGTTTGCCAAGGTCGGCGTTCGGTAGGCAGGGGGTCCACTTGTTTCAGTGAGGGCGGACCGGGTGGTAGTCAACTTGTAAATATTGATTTTGTAAATATGAATTGACTGTAATGTGTAAATAGTACTAGGTGTGGTTTGTACATATGGTGGCTTCTGAGGTACTTCAGTTGTAAATATGTGTTGTAAATATGTATATGTATACATATCTGTGCCCTTACAAGGGGTTGGAAATATTGGTTTGGGGTGGCTGGAAGGAGGATTGGTCTGTAAGGTATTTTAAGTTTGCTGTGTAAATAGTATGTAATATCTATGTTATTGTACAGTTTATCTGTGCCGCTTACAAGGGGTTGTAATATTGGTTTGGGGTGGCTGGAAGGAGGTTGGTCTGTATGGGTCTTAAGGTCGTTTGGGCAAAAAGTATGTAAATTCTGTTATATATAGTTCTATTACTGTAATGAACATAATTTTAGTTGTGATTTAGTAGTGTGTAAATTTTTTGCGTTTTTGTTTACATGCCCGCTCCGGTTTGAGTTTATTTTTTGTTGTATGTGGTGCCGTTTCGAATGCACTTAAAAAGCACATCTTGGTCGTTTAACTCGGCTGGGCGGTTTGGTTTCCCCGAAACAACCTCTCTACCGAATCTGAAATGGAAAAAAAAAAAACAAAAAATCAGTAGGCTATAACCTGAATAACTACATTTTAATAATCTCAACACTGACTTATACACACACTTTATACACACACATAAAGGTTACGCTTAGACTACATTATTTCAACAATCAGATTTTAAAATAGATGAACATAAATTCGCACTCTTAAGGAAAGCACTTAAACACTCAAGACAAAACAATTATCAAAAACTTTCTTAATCTATGTTTTCCAGGGGGCCTAGGCAACATTATTCTGGCAAAATAAGGGTATACATTCTTTTCTTGGCGGAACCTACTGCCAATGTGCTTGGTGCTTAACAATACGCCCATGGAGTAAGGAAAAACAAAGCCATTGAACCACAAGACGAAAAAAAAAATCTTATATGTATATATTAATAATAAACTCACCATCTTACTCTTCCGGCTCTGCTCCACTAAATTGTAACCGGTGAGCCCCCCGTTGCCAACCAACACATACTTTGGAACAGCATTTCGCGATGATTTCTCATTTAAGTTCTGATGATTTCGAATTTATTTCATCAGTCGAGTTCTTCGAACGACATGGCGGTCTCAATTCTGTTGCAACACAGAGTCCATCCTTCTTTTTTTTCGAAAGTTAATAAATTTTCAGTTAACCACGGTGGGGAAAACTGTTCTGCACTCTTCGGAGCTTTGGCTAAGAATGATCAAACTCTTTCCAGTAATCTGTTTAGACACAGTTTCCAAGATCGTTAGTAGCGCATGCGGTTTGAGTAAACATAATATGTGAGTGGACCATCATGCAAAACTACTTTTTGGGTGGCCCTCTATTACCAGCTATACCTGACGTTCCAATATTTAGTGAATATTCATTTCATCAAGTTGTTTTCAATTTGGGGAATTTAATTCAAAGCACTTAAGAGGAAAAGTAGCGTGCCTGCTTAGAGTCGGGACTTCTTTAAGTTTTACTAGGAATAGATTATTAATTGAACTTAACCATGGCGTGGGTAAGAGCAACACAGTGGTATAAAGTAGCGTCCCCTGCTTAAGGGTGGCGACCCTCTTTACTTTTCTAGGGATATGATGAATTAATTTAAAGTACTGAATTTACGCATTGGGTGGATAAAGGAGGACCGAACCTAACACAATAGTAAATAGTAGCGTCCCAAGCTTATGGGCGGGTGAATTTTCTGTACTTTGACGGGAAACCATGAAAACAGGATTAGCACTTTTAACTTCATCTACCAATTTAGACTTTCAAAAATTCACAGCTATCCAATCATTCTTCATCTGCTCTCTGGTAAAGAAGTACATCAAAATCTGGCTCTATTGGTCAACATCATCCCATCACTGACAAACTTCAACTTAAACTTTCTTCAAACTTCAACCTTAACTTCTTCAACTTCAATCCTTAGACTTTTGTTTGAAGTCACCAACAGTATTCTTTAAAAAAATGGCCAGCGCAAGTAAGAGTAAATGACACAGCTGTGAAGTTTTCATCGAGGAAGAAATGAAACAAGTGAAATTACTTTTACGTGTGCTTTCGAATGACCAGTTAATGACTGGATGCAAAAAAATTTGGGAGTAAAAGTTAAAAATCGAAAAACCTGAACGTGATGGTTCTTCAACAACATCGAAAAATAAGTAAGTGAGGACACGGCATCCACCGATGTTCTAGTTAAACTTTTGCAGAGAACTTATGGATGATTGGTTGAAAAAATTTACAGCATCACTCAACGTAGAACCCGATGGACGTGTTTTGGTTGGAGTGGCTGAATTTATTCGGGTAAATGTGCGGGGGTGAGTTGCTTTTATTTAATAACTAACAAAAAAAAAAAAAAAAACAGTAAATGTATCGCTTTCAAATTTACTAAATTAAACTAAGTTACCTTTTTTTTTAATTTCTCTGCAGTGACACACTTCATAGTGTGACAAGTCTCTCCCTCCCCCTCACCCCCTTCCGTCGATGACAGAAAGGACGGGTTACAGAAAAACGTGTGTTAATTCAACAGTTAAATTTTCTAATCAAAGTTATAAAGTTTTGTCATATACACGCAGTAAATTGTACATGGTTTGATAATTAAATAACGGTTATTTTCAAAAAACAAAAAAAAGTTGTGAGTGGTGCTGCGGCAGAGGGCGGCGCAACCCGACAGATTGCTCTGGTGGTCGTTACTGATTTAAGTCAAGTAAACGAGGTGGAGTCGAATCACCCACAGCCGCAGGAGATCTTACATTTTTTTAATGCAAAAGCTGTTGCCCGAGCTACATATTCTATTTTTTCATGAATTACTAATTACTCCGAAACCAATACCTCCGTAGACACATTATCTTTACATACACTTTTTTATGGCTTAACAACAAGTTTTTTTCTCAACATGTTCCTTACTGACAGTAATCTAATAAATATTTAGTCCCAGTGGGGGGGCCCTTAAATTACACACTATTTTGGGACTACTTGACAAACACTAGGATAGGCCTATATGACTTAAATCATAAATTTTAATACTTTTCCCGCCGCAACAGTATTTAATCCCCCTATTGACCTATAAGGTTGTAATCCCCTAAGTGACCTTATGTACATGGATCTCACTACTAAAGTTATGGCATCCTTTGCAATCGAATAGTCCTCTTTGTGATGTTCTGCACTCTGAGAACATGGAAAGCTTTGCTTTCCCATTAAGATAAGACTCCAAAAAATTCAGTGTGTCCAGTTTGACGTAGAGGAATATGTAGGCTATTTCCACAACACATTTCAAAGCTAGCTAGATAACATTCTAAATCGTCCTCTGCCAACCAGGGAATTGAAAAGCCACCGCAATTAATAGTCAAAAAAACAAACGTCACGAGGGCTTGTCTGTACAGGGACATCTCTGTAAGTCTGGAATAGTCTGAAAGGTATTAATATCTTTCCTGCTGTTGTAAACATATCTCAAGCCATGTATAAGGGACCCTGCAAAACTTCCGAAAACACGAATATTCTCAAGAAGGGAAGCTCTGACAGTTCTCAAAACTTGGTACCATAGATGGCACCCATAATGAGAGGAAGAAGAACCCTATGTGCTTTGCGTAGGGGTCAAGGTAACCTGGGCGTCAAGCCCTGAAAAACCTTGTTATCACGATGCCTCGATGTAGCAAAGCTTTGGAGTAAATTTCACTAGGGGGTAAGCCTCTGAGAATCTTGTTAACACGAATTATCATCGGTGTACGAAGCTTGGATAGATTTCCATACTGAGTAAAATTGATGTGTTACTAGGTGAGATGTACACCCAACTGTTTTGGTGGATGTTCAAAAGGTCATCTAGGCTGGCTGAGGGTTCAAAACATGACATGGAAACCTTGTGTAACACAATATCTCAAAGGGAGAAAGCTTGGATAGATTTTATAACGTAGTATGTGGGTGGTGCATTGTGGTGAGGAATATGAAACGTTAATCATTTTTGGAGGTTCATCTTGGGTCAACGTGGGGGGCCAAACACTGAAAAGCTTGTTAACACGTATCTCAGGTAGGAAGCTTGGGATAGATTTCATACTTACAGTACTATGTGGGATGTGTTATTGGTGAAAAGATGGGACCCTGTTGTTTCTTGGTGGAGGTTCAAAGGTCCTATGCCGGGGCAACAGAGGGTAAAAAAGCAAAATTTCCCCCAAGAGCTTTATATGGGTTCAGCAATAGGTCAAAGAGGAAAATATTCCAAGAGTCCAAGATCGTCATTATGGGGTCCACCCGAGTGTCAAACTGGCAAATTTCCTACCAAGAATTCCCAATAAATAAATAGGAACACAAAACGTTTAGTTTTTCCAACCGTTAAGAGATAGCATTTGACAATGGACGTGAAAAGATATGTGGACACCCATTGGCATATTTGGAATAGAACAGATATATCAGAAACCATCAATGCATTTTTGCAAAATAATCTGGATTATGAAAGTACACTGCACAGAAATAGCCAAAGATCAATTGGGAACAAGAATCTCAGTTTTTCATTTCTCTGTTGGAAACAACGAAATGTTTGAAAACGAACTATGATTAAAAAACTTTTTGGGAATAGGGCTGGATTTAAAAGATGTGATCTGTTTCTGTAATACTGACAGCGGCGACGGAACGACGTCACGACCAAATACATGTTAATGTGTGCAACATGGAGCACCATAAACACACCGCATCTAAATGCCTAAATATTAACTTAGCCCTTGTGATCCTTTTTCAATGAAAAATACAAAAAAAATTTGGTTACAAAGACGCAGGGGCATCTATTACTGAAGGTCCATTTTTTAAGACGATAACAATGCAAGTCATTCGCTCAACGACTTGTGTTAAAACCTAAGTCGCATATTTTTTTTTAAAAAAAAAAAACCAGTCTTATTTATAACTAGAGTGTAAAAGATATCAAGGACCATAACTACCAAATAGTGTACGCGTTGGGTACTGTGTCAAACCAAAACCGTTTTAATCAAGAGGACGTCGCTTAACGCGCTCTGGTTGAAATGTATGCATGGTTTTTAATAAGAGTTGTGTTGTAGCTGCTGTTCGAGGTGGTGATGAACGGTTCCCCAAAAGTTTCATGTTTTTATTCACAGAGTCGTTTTTGTAGACAGGTGACTCACATCCGTCAGTCAAATACTTTTGCTCTCTTCTCAAAGGACAGAGGAAGACCGTTTTGCCTGATGTATTTCCTTCATCAATCACATGTACAAATGTGTCTGCGAAAAGCGTTGGATCAGTCACCAAACTATCTAATATATATGTGGAACCTTTTTGAAAGGTGTTTTCCTTTTCGTATTGCACGTCTTTATCGTCTGCAGTCCTCCATTGTTTACGTAAAAGACGCCCGTTTAATTACGAAAAACTTATGATAGAACTAATGCTGGCCGTAGACTGTAACAACGCACCAAGTTCTTTATCTCCCACGTTCAAACTGAAGTATTCTTCGAAACAGGTTTTTTTATTTGTACTTATAAGGAAAGCTTTCTTCTCAATCAATTGGTGGACGTTTAGGATCAATTTACCATGCTCTGGGACTCCGCAGTGTGCCTGTTGCGCAACGACAGGGGGGAGCGGGGGGGGGTGGGGTTGACACAAACTGGGGGTTGGCGTCAGTTTGAATACTGCGACCTGGAGCTACAGGATCAGACGACTGTGGCCAGGATTGCTGGTATAATTGTCTATGGGTAGGGCACCCACCAATGGCGCTTTGACAGGGAACAATCCCCCAAGGGTGAACTTCTACATGCGGCTCTTGCCCTCTTCTGTACGGATGAAGTTTAATGAGAACTGGCTGGCGCTGTTGTTTTTCGTGGCAGCAACTTTTTGCAGTATCTTGACAACGCTTGTGTGGAGGCACTAATCCTATAATGGAAGAATAAACTAACACTGAACAATAATTTGCCGATGGTAACTTATTAAAACGACCCTGCACATTTGAAAGCCAAATATGGAAACCCGCGGTCGGGTCATACGGCCTACCTTGGGCATTACGTACGTATATTCCTCCCCCGCGAACGAGTAAACGTCCTAAAGCAACAAATATGAATGTGGTCGATTTAATAAAACCTTATTTGTAAATTTGTAGGAATAGAAACAACAATAAGGGATGGTTTTTTCTCTGTACAAAGTTTGCACTCGACGATCATCGAAACTGGTAGTGGTACTTCCTCATGTTAGAATCTTCCGAAAACGTCATGTTCGAAATTAATGTGCACTCCAGCGCCATGCCATGGCAAAAAACGTTTCATCTCAATGCTGGCTGGTGAACTGTCCAAATTCGTATGGTAGGCTATGATGCCTGGACTTCCATCTTTCGGGGAATAACAACAAAGAGAAGCCAAACACGTGGTGCTCGCCTATAATAGGCCTTAAAAGATGCACAAACCTGCACACCATGTGCATATTATGCTATCCATCGATATAATCTTGCCTCGGACGTTACGTTTTACATGTAGGACTTGAGGCTGTACATTATGCTTAGTAGCTTAGATCAGCAGCGGGACTCCTCCGCTTGCTTTGGTCTGTTCAAGCCTTGATACAACCTGAGGCAAAAAACCATATGTGCTTTGGTATAATAAGCACATTCACGGTCTTACTTGTGCCCCGTTTATAAAACTATTCACAAACTTTACGTTTCCGGCCAGGTATGCTCTCCTGGGCCTGCCGCCTTTTAAACCGAATCACTTTTTCAATTTTGTTCGGCCGATAATTTGGTGTACCACATTTGCTAGTGCCGTGATCGTTACGTGCACGGGTCATAGCTAACACAAGGCCCCGGAGGCCCAAATGGGGCCGGTTTGTACTTTTCATACAAACTTGAGGTCGTGGACGTTTTGATGACGTTCGGCACAGTGCGAACGGCTTATCTAGTCTTTAAGCAAACGAGTTACTCGAGTAGGACGAGTGGTCAACGGCAACCTAAAGTGTACACTTGCGTGGGGGGACGCTGTACGTCCATGCCTTACTCCTGGAAAGAAGTGGAGTTTCCCAAAAGAAACCAGAGACTGGCTGATGACAGTCAAAGCGATACGTCTCCACAACTGGGCGCCCGAACAATCCGGATGTTCTTGCTAGCCTTTTGAACCAGGAGAAGGTTGGCAAACCAATTTCAGCGAGAGGCAGAAACCTTCAACCTCCAATTAGTATGGGAGGTGTATACAGCCGAGAACCGTGGGTCTTCGTGGGACATGAAAGACCAAATCATAATTGTCTTGATGGCCTTGTTCAGGATGTAATACTTAGCGAACATTTTGAACCCCATTGGTTTTGAGCAGCACACAGTGATCACAAGGAAAAACATGCTAGCTTTGCGTGGAAAGGAACCAAAAAAAGAGCGTGGAGTTTTGTTATCGTTATGAATGTTGGAGGTTAAAACGACTATCACCACACGTGTCACACTGTCAGCGTACATAAAAACAAAAAAAAAGGTACATGGGCGGTGTGGAAATCACCGACAAAGGAAATAAAAACAGTTGTGCAAATTCTACATAAAATGTCTAGAAACAAAAGCCAAATGGGAGTCAAGAATTTTAATGTAGAAGGTTTAGTTTCTTTAGAAAAAAGTCAGGATGAGAGAAGGATCTGTGTGCCACACGTCTTCAAGGTTGGGGACAGTTGTAATACTTTCTGGCGGCTCTTGGCCAGTATTCCTAGCAGTCAACACGGTAGAGAACGTGCGTAACGGTGACAGCACGCCAAGAGGTTGGAGTAGATTGGGATGACCCCCCTTCCAAAAAGGGGCT
>JAIZAY010000609.1:0-36648 GCA_029531755.1 Holothuria leucospilota
GAAGGAAAAAATTCTCAAAACTGCTCTTAACACAAAATTTGAATACTAAATTATTCCTTGTTACCTGAACTACACTCTCCTTTTGTATGGTACAGCTTTTAATACTAACACCTAATGGCTTTACATGTGGTGGTTAAAGGGATACTACAGTGGATATTCATTACAGAACTTTGTGTCCTTCCATAAGATGCTGTTGTCAAATTTCCTACCTCCAACCTGACATTACATGCAGACCTTTGTCAAAATATGTCACATAGGCCCTGTTAATGTGCTGCAGAATACTTAACAGTATTTGATATGGTTACTAGTCAATAATATACTGTACCATTTCATTGGGAAAATATGTACTTTTGAAGTGTAAAAACTTGGCACTTAATAAATGCAAAATATTATGATTATTGCTGTTGATGATTAGATTCAGAGACAGTAACTTATTTTTATCAATTTTTCATCTGAACAAATGAGAAAGTATTAAAGTCAAACATAAGGAAATTGTCGTTTTGATACCCTTTTTCTCGATCCTTTTATCCACTCAGAGAAAGAAACTGAAAAAAATTCACCCATGCCCTAAAAAGAGCAAGGGTTCGACATTTTTCTGAAAAAGAATAAATATCAAGCATTTTCCAAGCAATGCTCAAGACAACAAATAAAGCTCGTGTGCAGATAATTTTCAACAGTATCTCAAATAATGACGAAAGACTTTAAGAGGCTCTGGCTGATGATAATAAAGAGAATACTATGTGCTTTAAGTGCAGTATGCATCAAAAACAAGACACCTACACTAACAAAGATCATCCTAAACACTTATGTATCAGAGTAGCTTCAAGGCCTTGCAGAAGACCTACAGAACCCAAGTACTTTCATGGATTTCAAGGCTGCATAGAAATCCTGTGAAAAGCTTAAAATTATTTTAATAATTTTATTTTATTTTATTTAAATATGCCCAAACACTCCTATGAAATAGAGTTGACCCAGGGTCTGGCTGATGAAAGACACACTACAGTTCAATGACTAAAATGTTACAATACCTCTTCAAGTGGAACTTTGTCGATGTCATCTAGGTTCCCCGCCCCCAGCAGTTTGGCTGGTACACCCTGATCCTCTTCTGGTCTGCCTCTCTGCTGATCAAAATCAAAAGCTAGCTTCTCATGGGTCATTTCCCAGTCTTCCCCCTCTGAGGAATAAAAGAGCAATGAAAGTTTACATAGCAGTGCACTTCATGGAAAAAGAAACATTTTCTGTACTTACTATGTAGAAACACAATTTTGAAACATGGAACATGTAAAACTTAAAATTGTGACAAATGTGAGAATATTTAGAATGTCTTTTGAGTACAATAAATCAGTTCTGTGGTACTGCAAAATTGTGTCTACTATTTTTGTTGGAAAAGAAGGGTTTATCGCTTGAATTGGGTTTATGTGTTAGAGGGGTGCTTAATTTAAGCTTTTCTATGAAATCCCAACTGCAAGTGAACTTGAAGTAAGCACATACAGTATGACATCATAACCTCACATTCTATGAGCTTCATCATGTCTTTTCTTTTAACTTCAACCAGTTTTCTCCTCCATAATCTCATGTAATGAGAATAAGAATGCATGAGAGGCATGCAAATTTTACAAACTTCACATTCTCCATGCCAAAGCTCATATTCCTATTACGTACCTTTTTAATGTTAAAACAAGAGCTTGAAAAAACACCAAAAAAAAAAAAAAAAAAAAAAACATTGTGCATACAATGTAATGATATGATATAACCCCTGCTTCCACTTCAAGCTCACTGTAGGTCACAAATGTAGTAAAGTTCAGTTTGCTGAATATCTTGACAACTACTGTAGACATCCTGTAGACAACTGAATGCAAATTTCACCATGTGTAGATTTAGCTCCTCTTTACACACATCAAAAACAATTTTTAGCTTAAATCCATCTTTCAAAACTAGAACAATTTCATGGATACTTATGACTATTTTCATCTAGAAAATAGACACCACTATAGTATGTGTGCTCATACAGAGAAATGGCTGATTGCTATCTCAAGAAACCACAATGCAAAGGACAATTTGAACAAAAATAGTACTAACTTTGCAGTATTACTTTTTTGCCATTGCCTGAATCCCACTGCCTTTGTTTTATAAAGTTCCTTACTGGTACATTCTGCATTGCAAGTTTTCCGCATTCCACTCAAGGTTTTGGGTTATCATGAGTGCCAGCACATACTGGCAAAAGGTCGCTTTAGAAAAAAAATTATTTTTTGTAATCCCTTGTGTGTATTTATTGAAGGACAAATTCTACACCTGAAATTGACTCTTTTACAATATGAAAATTTGGAACAGTAAAATCTGATCTAGAACAATAATTTTTGGGTGAAAGCACTGTTCCATGGAACAGTGGGAATAAATTTAAATTTCGACCCCTGTGAACTCATTGTTAATACTACCGTAATGTAAACAGTAGTGCAAAGTATATAAACAAACCTCCACCCGAATCCTCATCAAGACCAAATGTTTTCATCATTGAGTTTCATTGTAGTTCTTCTCTTTAAAGATGTCATCATCTTCTTCTGGTCCTTCGTCTAGAGGCTAAACAAAACAGCAAAAATAATAAATACATATCATACACTTACTGCAAAGTAAAATCAGAACCTTGAGCCAGCTTCCCAAGGTGTGATTGTTTTAAGAATTCCTTAACATTTTCTGCCTGCACCTGCCTGACTTTGCTGCACGGTAGCATGTCCACAAAATGTTGATCCCGTCTACGCATGTCCTGATGGCATCACAGCACATTTTTTTTTTTGTTAAAACATGGTTTACCGATTGTACAAAGGCAGGTTCACATTGTCATGTCTGTAGTGCTGTTAGTGAAACTAACAGTATTATTCCCAGTATTATTACAGCAGGGTTGGTACTAGGTTTCAGAATTTAAATGGAAATTCCCCCCCTCCAAAATATTTGGGGAGGGGGGTTTCCATGCTTGTTGCAAATCATTCAAGTTGGTATTAAGAACTGCTTGCTTTTCAAAAGTATTTGTCTCACCTGAAAATATGATAGAAAAATATGCATAGCAGTCCCTCTTTCTTACAATACGACAGGAAAATATGCTGAGCAGTCAATCTTTGAGTAAAAAACCCAATGTACTCATGTAAGATCAGGAAAACAGTCACAAATTCCTCTGTGAGTACTTCCACAACACTACTGTGTACTGTGTCAGTGTATTTGCCTGTAATTGCATTAGGCTTTCCATTCAACCTAGTACAGTCAATTTTTCTATGATCCATTACTTTGTTAATTCAGAAAAGGTAATATTCTGTTCATAAATCTTTTTATTTCATAGTCAGCAAAAACGTGAATACTGTACTGTTCCAAAATTTCAGGGGCAGAAAGCACGGCTCTTTACGGGCAGAAAGAAATGGGGGCAAAAAAGTAACAGGCCCCATTTTCACACAGCTATATACAGTAGGTATATATAGCCATACAGCACATATCATTGTATGCAACATGATGTACTGGTTATGCATGACATTTCCATTGTCAACCTCATCTTATTAAACAAAATTCCAAGTGTTTTCTATGACTATGAGCTTTAAGTTCCAGGATTTATCAATTTGCACTGTAGTTTAAACAGGGCTTTCTCTGGCAACATTTATTATAAAGTGTTAGGTGTATAGTTCAAGTATAGTGAAGGCACCTATGGTGTAAACTGATGCAGCCCCAAAATTGTCACACCTACTCCCTCCCAAACCAGAAATGTGATGCAATTAAATAGGTAATCTATACCATACCCTACACTTTGAAATAAATTTCAAATAATCTGAAATCAACTTAATGTCATTTTTTTTTTTTTGGAACTTGGTTTTTAGGACCCTTTCTTGACTATAGAAGTGAAATTCATACTGTAGTTTCAAATGACACACTCTCAAAACTGCTCAAATTACCTCTGTTTTGATGTTTGGGACCATTTGTTACCACTGGGTGTTAGTTGTTATTAAAGTCCTCTGCTGTGATGTTATGATGGCATACACTAGGCTGACATATCATTAAATTGAATTAAAACATGTTTCAAACTTTGCAAATTTCTTAGGTCCCTTTCTTGAGGAACAAGTAACAGGTAACACTATAAAAAAGTAAGCAGGTTTCCGCCAGACATGTGTTTATCCACTTTTTGACTGAAATGGTGCACTGTTTTTTTCTGCCACTTTTTAGAAAAAATAGTAGCCCTAGACTGTTATGCTCATATTTTGTAGTTTCATGTCAATTTCTTTGTCTCTGTGGCTTCCTATCAAGCTAACCATTTGATTTGCGCTAACATTAACATCCCTGCTACTGTATGGTTCCTCAGACCAAATGTCTAGGGCTATGGGCATAGTTGAAAAGTTTTTCTTTGCTCCAAATTATGTTTTTTAAAAACCAAACAAATGCTTTTTCCTACATTCTGTTGAGATAAACAACAAGTCCCTGGAAGAAACCTTATAAGAAAAAATGCATCATACAAAGTGGGTCGACACCAGAAGAGGTCCAGTACACAGGGTGCATCAATTAAGAGTCCTTTCACAACTTGCTAAAACACAAACTGTATTGGCGTGATTTTTGGCTGTGCTAATTTTGTGTTGTTTTTCCCATAGAACAATAATTCACCACAGAAAAATGTATTTCTTTTTTTTTTTTTTGGGGGGGGGGGGTTTTTTTTTTTTTTTTTTTTTTTTTTTTTTTTTTTTATTTGGGTGCTGGATCACTACCAGAAAAAAAATATATACCTGTACATAATTGGGTATTTAATGACTTTCCTTCAAAAAATTGTGGCAATCAAATCCTTAAAGACAGACACTCATCAACCCAAGTACATTTGTGGTTGGGAGAAAGCAAAATTCTCAACTGGTAACTACTCTTTGATTGACATCAGAGTGAAAAATTCAAGAGATGCAGAGTAGCTCATATTATACCAGTGGCGTAGCTAGAGGGGGGGCAGGGGGGCGGTCGCCCCCTCACAAAGCTTCTGAAGGCCTCTGTCGGAAATTTCTAGTGTCTGTTGGAAATTACAGACAGGCAGAAATAAATACACATCGAAATGTCAACGTGAGAATCTAAATTCGGTCTCAAATCACCCGGAAAGCAAAAAAAAAAAAAAAAGGTCCCCAGATAGTTACGCATCGAAATGTCATCGTGAAAATCAAAATTCGGTCTCAAATTGCCCGGCGAGCAAAAAAAAAAAAAAAAGGTCCTCAGATAATAATCTGTCGGAAATTTTTGCTTTTGCTACGCCACTGTATTATACATCATACCGTACACAGGGATAGTCTGCAGTCTGCTGACCTAGCATTTGGGTCACTTTGGGACTTCCCATACTAGGTCAGCAATATATGACATGGCAAAATTGGGCTACCTTATCTTGAAAAATTTTTGCAACGTCACAAGAACTCCTCAATCATTGATGCATATGGATCCTTCATTCAGTATGCGGGTATGTTCAAGTTGGTGAGAAAATATTGCCATTTGAGGGCGTGACAGGTCCCCAGACATTATGGTCAGGGGATGTTAAAAATTTGTACACAGTGCACAAGAGCTGTGATGGAGGAGTGTAACAGAAATACACAGCACTGTTCAAGGGCTAGGTTTGAATGGGGCCAGGCCCAGAAGTAACTTTAGTTGGCAGAATAAGAACTGCCTGGGATGATGAGAGAGGCCTAGGCGGCTATGTTAATGCATCAATTTCGAGCCGACCATTCAAGACCTAATGTTAGGCCTACGTACAGCGAAAATTTGAATTTAAACGTTTGCGGGGGCCTAAGACTTAAATTCATGATTCATCATTTTTGTCACTAGGGTCTAGGCCAAGGCCAGGCTAAATGTTTGAAAACAATGAAAATGCCATTGGTTGTAGGTTATTCGACCTAGGCTATATAAGTATTGGGCTACTATTCTTAGGCCAAGGCTTAGCTAGTTTTTTTAAAAATTGGTCTCGAGAAGATGTTATTTTGAGAACGACCAGGCATAAAAAATGTGACATTAAAGATTGGCAAACAGTCCTATTTTACAGCGGAATACTCCACCGGATGGATAGTGACCATCATCCAAATATTGCCTGGGTTCAAAAACTCATTTTCCTACACATAAGATTTTTTCTTACGGGCGGAAACTCCCTGCGGTGGAAAGTACCGTAGGCTAATTATTCTGATTTAATTCATTTCTACCCTGGCTAACCGTTAGGCCTAATGTTAAGCTGCCTTACACGGAAACGTCTGTACGCCTAGTCTAGCTTACGTTAGGGGCCTAACGTCAGTTTATATAAATAAATTTTACTCTGACAGCTGACGAAATATTATCTCGGCACACAAAGGTCTGACTCTACTTCGGAAGGTTTTAGCAATCACATTGCCACGCTTACTTCCATAGCGGGGGGGGAACCAAACTCGAAGTAACCGTCCTATTCTTTTGCTCGTTAAGTAATTACTAATGTCTTCGCAGCCCAGAGCTTGGCACGTACATTTACACTTTTGTAGCAAATTATTTGTGGTGTGTTGAATGTGGACGTCATCTACACCGAAAATGGACTGTGGTAAAAACTCAGACCTAAGTCGCCTGCAATGCTGTCAACATTCGATGTCCCATAACGAAAGGTAGTACGTACACAGCGTGCATTAGTCCAGTGTTCAGCGAAGGCCTGCATTGTTTTTATTTGGTGTTCCAATTCGAAAAATTGGCTGGACCAGTCATGTTTGTCTAGCTGTAGCGGAATCATGTAAGTTAGCAGCATTTCCACATTCCTGAAGTGAATTTCCCCCTCCCTCCACCATAAATTTTTAGTTTAGTGCCTAATCTTTCCATTACCTGCCAAATGTACGACACCTATTGAAACAAAAGGGAGTCAAAATAACATCTCCATGGATGAAACTTAAAAATGTTCCATACAGTCTTCTTAAAATGCTCAGAAGACTAGCTGCTTATAGCAGTCCCGGCGGAACCGGAGGGAGGGGGCCTTCAGCCCCCCTCCACTTTTTTGACCATGCACACGTCATAATCAATGTGGAATAATTTACTTGATAAAGTTGCGGCACAAAAAGTCAGAGAAAATTTCAGAAAATGGATTGTTTTTATGGTCCAAAGCGATGAATTGCTCTCGCTGTCTGTTTTCAAACTCTGGGAAGAACAGGAAGTTCAAAGCTGCGGTTTCACGACCGGTGTAAAAGGAAATGGTGTCTCTCCTGGAAAATGTGTCCCACCAGACACATTTTCCAAAAAAATATGTCCCGTTGGACGATATTTCTCAGGAAATAGTGTCCGCCCGCCACAGGAAAATGTGTCCAGGGGACACAATTTTACGAGGAAATAATGTCTGCATATAAGCAACAGGAAAATTTGTCCTTCGAAACGCGGTTACGGAGGAAGTCGCCTCGAACATGTATGGCCCTGGGGAGTTGGGAAGCGACTTTCCAACATTTTGTTTTTTATTGCGGGAGACCGAAAGTGAACTTATGGGATGTCAAAGTCAACTGAGGGAGACCGTAAGTTAACTTTGACATAAGTGGACTCGGCGGAGTGTCAAAAGATATACTAGTACAAACTCAAGAATAAGTCCCAAACTTTGACCAAAAATGCGTAAAATTACTTTCCAAGATTCAAGGCAAGGCCATGTCCTTTGGATCAAATAATACTTTTGTCCGTGAGCACTTGTTTGGCAAAATTTCGCAATTTTTGAAGGTCATGATGGGTGGTTGTTGAGATCTGACATCATTTAAGCCTCAGTCGAACGGACACGATCAAACATCTTTCCTTTCTTATTAAGTCTCTGGGTCACTACCATGGTGTCATACAAAGATGATTCAGTACCACACTGTTACAAGGAGCTACTAATTTTTAAAAGGAGATTGCATTTTTCATTAAAAATTGCATCCTGGATCTGCTTTCAGTCAGCCGTATTATACAATTGCTTCTCCGTTCTCGAGACCGGCCTAGTCGAGGCCCAGAATACTGTCCCGGGCCTCGTCATATGCAGTGGCGTATCCAGCGGGGAGTGCAGCAGGCCATGTCCCCCATTGAAAAATGAGGAAAAATAAATTAAAATAGGTAGGCGGTAGCATTATCTGATACTACGTAGGCAGTCCCTTTTTTCAAAAGTTTTGAAGTAATGCGTTCTTAACGGACATTCTGTCTTGTAATTAGACAGGTAGCATCTTTGTGCTGTGGAGTGGGGTTAAAGACCGCAGATACTTTGAAGTATACTGCTCTGTTAGGTTTCTGAAACCTTTTAACCTTTTCGTTCGCTTGGTAGCCTCACTTGTGTGCAAAGGTCCCAGCAGGTTTACTAGTTTACTAGTTGGGCCAAGCACGCAGTGGAGTCCCCAGACTTTTCGAAGAGGGGGCACTAGGGTTCAAGCGTTCCTCAAAACGGACACCCCAAAATGAAGGACCGAGCTCCTCTGGAGGCCTCGTAGTGACGGGCAGTGCTCCCCTGTAGGCGTTGGGCCCGGGGTCCCACTGTAAGACCCCTAGTGGGTCCAGGAACAATGCTAAATTGGGGGTCCAAGGAATGGAGACCCCGAGACTCTAAGGTGTTAATAAATTGTTATCATTCGATTTAAGCATTTGACTATCTCCAAAGTGGCATTGGATGTTTACAAAAATGGAATCAAAATCTGGCCTTTTCGGTAGTCTAATAGCACAAAAGACATAATGATGGGGAAAGGGTTGAGTGGAGACGACGGATCATGTTAAGGGTTTCCAGGCCCCCAGCTAGGTGGGGGTACGTGGCCCGTGTCCCCCGTACGCATCACTGTGCACTACAAGAAAAATCGATCGAAAATAAAATTTTACTACCTGTAAACGTTGGCCCTGATATGACTCCAGGATTTGACCAAACAAAATCCCAAAGGGCGTTTAATAAAGAACGTATTTTGTTTTCTGTAACTTTTTTCTTTCTAAAATTACAAAATGTCTCCCGTGCTACACGCGCTTTCATCTTCAGTTACATTTTGCTACAGGGGCGCTGCCAGGATTTGGTGAGGGGGGTAGAACAGTCGTAATGCCACCTCAGTCCCCCACCCCAGTCTCTGTAAATTGTAACTTTTTGGGTGCCCCTGCGATTGTATACAGCAGTGTGGAATCCTTTTTGTCACTTCATAAAGATGCCGAAATAGGGGAGGGGTCTCCCTCCTCTTTGAAATTTTTTTGTTAATTTAAGGTTGCCTAGATGCAAAATGGTGCTATCTTAGGGATATTTTGGAACTGATCATATTTTGCTGGAACAGGTGCGTAGCCAAGGGGGGGGGGGGAGGGGCAGCCGCCCTTGAGCAAAATGTTGGTATTTTTTATGTTTTTTTTTTACAATATTACTAGTGTTTCCCCTATTTATGTGCGGCAGATAGGCCTGGGAAGTGCCATTTCCAGCGATCTGGGAGGCATTTTGGACCAAGATTTTCTCGCGCTCCTCGCCAACCGGTTGACGCGGAGCACTGGCAGCGTACTTGCCAACTCCATACCGATACCGGAAGGGGACAAATTGCACGCCTAAAATATCAGGAACACATGGTATCTAGTGGTAGGCCTATGTACAAAAGCAACACCTTACACTTGTTTGAAGCTGTTATGTGATTCTGCATACTTGTAGAATGATAAATTATTTGCCAGCAATATGTGTGTTGTGTATTTGATTTCTATATAGTTATTCCATAGTTAATATGTATTAACTATGGTTATTCCTACAAAATATTTCACAAGATACATAATAATATGTCTCCTTTTGCATACAAAATATCGTATAAAGTATGCACCAAATCACATATTTTCACATCACCGTGGGAGGGGGAGTCCTCCCCCTCCCACACCCCCTGGCGCGCAAGTGCTTAAACGCCTTTTGGGATCATTTTAAAATTTAAAAAAAATTCTGAAATCGATTGGGGGGCACACCCCCCCCCAGTGTAAATCCAAACTCTCTGTATTATAGGGCTGTATCCTAGTCCACCTGGCCCGAATCCGGGCCAATGTAGATTTAAGTGACCACCATTCATGGTCAATCCCGAGTCCAGTATACCCTTCAATTCCGAGCCGTATCCGATTCCAGGTTCTTCAATTCCGGGCCAATTCCGAGTCCAGCTATTTGGCGAATGTGGCATCATGCTTTTTGTACTGTTTTGTAATTACATTTAATTAAAACCGGGCATTTTAGGAGTCAATTTCATGCCCTGGTTCAAGCTGTATTTTAATTGACTGTATGTGACCATTTATATGTCGAACTGTGCATCAATAACAATGTAGCCCTAGGGAACAAATATTTAACTTTCATTTTTGTGCACTCTTCTTGAATCGGTTCCGAGTCCGAGTCCAGCTGCAGCCCATTCCGGGCCAATTCAGATTCCAGAACCTCCCATTCTGAGCCAGTTCCGAGTCCGACAAAGCATGGACTCGAGTCCAGAATCGAGTACGTTACAGCCCCGTTGCATTGTGTGGAATGTAAGCTACTCTTCATTTTCAAACTTTGCTCTTAATCAAAGAGCCGTCACCAGCTAAGATTTTTGATGCCCCCACACTAAAAATATACTTTGGGGTGACGAGTGTATGTCTTTAAGTATCCAGAAAAATCAGTAATAAAAACTTTAGCTTATAGCTCCGTCCGTCTCCTTCTCCCACATTTCCTGCCTCTATTCATTGTTCCTTCCCCTATTCAGGGTCGGGAATCCAGAAATGAGAGAGGGGGCGTAAACGTCTGTAGAAAGTGCATGGTGCAATCAGATGGGCTTGGAGGTTTAAAATTCTGTCACAAAAATCATTGTTTTGCTGAAAATAGGGGCGTACGCCCCTTTCGCCCCCTTGGATTCGGCGCTGCCATTACTCCTTATCTCTGTTTCCCGAAATTCCTCCTGCTAAGTTATATATCATGCTTTCCTGTGCGTTTCTTCCCCGCAACTGACCTTTTATTGTTCCTTCCCTTTCTTTTCTCTCCGCTCATTATTTTTCTCCCTCTTGCAAAGTCGGCCTTTCTGCAGCCCTTGTCCTTGTTCCATACTTCCAAGCCATTCACTCTTTCAGGCTATTTCGTCCCGTTCGTTTTTTCCACCATCCCTATAGCCCTGTCTACCACAGAACTAGTAACATCCACATTTCCTTCCAAATTTACCAAGCCAATTTCCTCTTCCCCACCTTACCTAAATTCAGTTATCACCCCTATTCATATTATTTCTTTTCTTGTCTGTCGTTTTGATTTTCCCGGCTTTATTTTACTTTTCTTTTCTTTTAATTATTCTCCTTCTCTTTTCTTTTTCCCGGTATCCCGATTCTTCTTAATTTTTTTCGGCGATGCAGTTTTCCCCAGCCCCCTCTGGCGCTGCAACCTATGGGCCAGGGAATGCACAGAGAGTCAAAGATCTGGGCGGAAACATCACTGAAAGGTGTTCTGTATACAATACAAATCTTTCTTCATCCCTGCAGGTAATCAGAACGTGAACTTAACCACTCAAGCAAACCTAATTTTCTGACCAGGGAGGCGTTAACACCCGAGTCTTTATTCTGAGTTAACTAGGCAATCCTACAGTCAGTGGCGTAGACAGGATTTCTCTCACGGGGGCCATGCAGTATGTTGTGTGATCGCCTGCCTGGGGAGGGGTCTAAGGGGTGGGGTCCCCTGCCCTTTGAAAAATTTTGAAAAATTAGGTGTCCTTACATGCAATCGGGTGCAACATATGCTACCTTTTGAAGTAAAATTTGTGTTAAAAAAGGAAGGAATTTTTAGGAACTAAAACAAGAAACAATCGGCATCAGTGAGGGAGGACCATGGCTAATGGGGTGTCCCCTCCCCCTTTGAACATTTTTGAAAAATTAGGCGCCCTTAATACATACAATCTGGTGCCACATATGCTACCTTTTGAAGTAAAACTTGTGTTAAAAAAGTTTACGTATTTTTAGGAACTTAAAAAGATCGGCATAAGTGAGGGGGGCATGTCCCAATGGCCCCCTTAAGTACACCACTGTCTATAGTACAACTGACTGTTTTGTTTGCATGAAACTCTGTAAAGTCAAAACTAAGTACATTATTTTGTAAGCCCCGGTCTGTCAAAGCAGTTTTACCGGTTTTCAATTTAACCCACGCGGGTCCAAAATGACACATTTCTCTTTGCAACATGCGTGTATCCGAAAATTCGACCTGAAATTCTGAAATTCCATGTACATTTACTCTTTCCTCTGCTTGTAGCCCCCTTCTATTGAAACGGATATTGTTTTCTATTAAATGTTCGCTGTTCGTGTGTATTTTGGTCTGCAGGCGTCCCAAACACACTGTCTGCCTTTTCAGCTAATGGTGTGGGCGTGTTTGTAAGTACTACTTTAATGTATTGAGAAACTACCGGTTTAAAACACTGTAAAATACTTTAATGTAGTACCACTACACACTACGCCATGTGGAAGAGTATTAATAATCAACCAAATCAAACCAAAATCATTTCATAAGTTCCCTCTGTTTTCAATGGATTCTAGTCTATCCCATTGCGTAATGGTATAACCAACGATCCGTGGATTTGATTGGTTCATGGTCTGTTTTCTACGCGTTGAGTTCAGTCCGTCTTTTGTCCACCGCGGCCAACCATATACGGATGCCTCAGTTTATCGTTGCCAAAATCATTTGCGGTTAATCAAAACACTGTGTGTTTCTAGCGGACAGTGGCAAAAAAGGACAGTATTTAATAGTGGGATTTTTTTGTAATTACTGTCCGGAAAAGATTGTAACAGTAAAATGTGTCTGACGGGACACAATTTCTTAATGTGGTGGGAAAAACTGTCTCTCCAGACACTGTTTCCAGGAATTAACCTGGAAATATCGTCCGGTGGGACACAGACTAATTTTTCAGGGTTGATTTTCAGAGCGTATGGCATAAATTCAGTCTTTCCACTTTTTATCATTGTCTCTGATAAAAAAAGTGGAATTAGTGTACATGTGTAGGCCTATAATTAAATCCTATATTATATTTCATACAAGTTTTCGTGAAGTGATGGTTATTAAAGAAAATTATTTGTCTTTCACCGCTGTAATGATGATTTTAACAAGGTTGTCTTGGGTAGAGACAGTAACAGTGTGATACCAAACTTGAGTATGTTGACTTTCTCTCACGTTAAACGAATAGACTGACATGATCCCCCCGTTGTCACTAGTTAAAAAATGGGCAGGTATATACCCTCAAAATGTTTAATCCTGTTAGGTAGTTATTCCCTATGAAGACTGTGACAATACTATGTACCATACTTGATGGTCTTCAGTACGTGGATTTTGTTTTGTGGAGGTACTGCTAAGAGGACTCTTTTTACACGGGAGACACATCTTCCCGCTACACCGGTCCTTTTTCCATCTGACTGCTCTGAAAGTACTAAGTGATGCAGAAACAAGGGCTTCAGCAGGTGTTGACGAGACCAACGTGTATGTGTCTGCCTGTATACAAGCATACGTGTATATGTCTGTCTGTATACAACCACCTCACAACCATGTCACCGGTTGGCATGCTATTAATAGCATCTGTAAAGAAGCAGATGTAAGTTGTAAGTCCCGCATGACGGCCACCAAAAACCGTCACAGAATAACTACAAACACCTCATTAATATTTAGAGCCAGAGATTTGCTATTACCAGAAATAATTTAGCTCATTAATATTTAGAACCAGAGATTTGTTATTACCAGAAATGCTTTAGCATGCAATTTGAAATCATTTTCTTTCTTTGGTTACTTTCCACAGAAGATAGTGTTATTGACCCTGGAACTTGTTCAGGATGCGAAAACATTTATGAGGCAACACCTACAAGAAGTAAGCACTAAATAAGTCTACCAACTTTCAATGCATTTTCCATTATGTTAGAGTTTACCAAGGCTAAGGCACAAAACTTGAGCACAGAAAAGAATGTGAATCGATGGTCATGTCCAGGTGAACATGAATCTGCAGCATCAGTCACTTTTTCCAGTGTCCGACAACTGATGTGGAACTGTATTAATCTTCAGTACTTTTTTGCAGTACCAACGACCAACTTATATACCATGTGAAAAGGTATATATTGTGTATGTAAATCTCAGAGTAGTATAGAAAACTCGAGGGCATACTACTCAAAGCAGCTGTGATTAAATGGAGCTATCCTAACAGGTATAATTGCATTGAGTTAGCCTAAGTTGCCTAACCAATCCCGGCAATGCCTGTTGAGAGTATGATGGACAAACGGCTAACGCGACGGACTTGAATCCCAGTCAGTTCATTACTTTGTGTCCTTGGGCAAGATGCGTTATCTCAATTGCCTCTCTCCATCCAGGGTTACATGGGTGTACCTGTGAGGTAAATTGTCACTGAGTGTGCCGTTAGAGCTGCTGCCGCACTAGAGGGGTTGTATCTGGGACAGTTTATTGTTAAGCAGGGTAATGTAGGCTGCGCCTTTGATTAGGCTTGCTTAGAATTGCCAATAAAAATGCAGATATTATCATTATTATTCTTGTTGTTGTTGTTGTTGTTGTTGTTGTTGTTGTTGTTATTATTATTATTATTACAGAACTCAGACGAAGTTGCATCTTACAAAGATCAGAAAAATCCAACACAAGAGCCACTGCTAAAAAAGGTGAGCAGCTGTCGTGATTGATTTGGTAATATTTTGTCAATTACATTAATCAAGTTTAAGTTCTTCATAGCCACTCATCTTTTATTATTTATTGCCTCTCCCAATGACTTTCAAGAAACTTTTATCTTCAACTGATGGAGGTAAATTTGTGGAGAGGTAGTTCCTTGATTTGTTGATATAAATGACAATTTACTGCAGAGAACCAAAACAACACTCCCCCTACCCATATCTGTTTGCTTAACGAAATGTTGGTGGATCAAGGCAAAGGCTCATGCTATATGGTACTACGAGTCAGGTTTAGTCCCACTGTTCCAACAAATTAAACATATGATTGCTCACTTACATAATGCATTTTCTCTGCAGTATGATACAGATTTTAAAATGCTGAAAATGATACTGAGTCTTTTAAATTTGGTTGCTTCATTATGAGTGCATTCATGAAATGTGTTATAAAAATAACTGCTGCTTCACTTTTGTGTTTGGAAGCCTATGCCTAACAGTGTGTAATGAATATGCTTTCGTTAAAGCGAAATCAGAAGCAATTGCCTTCTTGGGAAAGCATCAGCGGACAGAAAAGTACCAATGGCAGACGGTCAGCACTAAAGTTGTGAATGAGAGGGTAAATCTTCACACTCGTATGAGGAAGCGTAGGGAGTCAATGGAGTTGCAGGGAACTAAAAAGTAGCTGTGTCGTTGTTTGAAGTTTCATGTCTTTGTTTTGTAGCACACACGTATTTTTTCTTTTGCTTTAGAAGAATATATACTTTATATTATGAGGTCAGCAGTTGTAGATTTATTTTTTCCACCAGAGGTTGCGCAGTTATGGTGGCATAGCTTTTGTTAGACTGAGAAAAGCCATTTGCAAAAATCAATTTTGTGCAAAGCTGTTGTGTGTGTGCCAGTTCTTTGTTTTTAAAAGATTGCAGAGAACTTTACGTATGGTCAGTCTTGCCTTTTCTTGCAGTTGCAATCTCCTTATACCAGGTATTGTTTTCAACCTCTGTGGTATGGGTACACCCGTAAGCGTAGGGAGTCAATGGAGGTGCAGGAAACTAAAAAAGTAGCTGTGTCGTTGTTTGTTTCATGTTTTTAATTGTTTTCAAGTGTGGCATGCAGATATTTTTTCTTTTGCTTTACAAGAACATGTACTTTATATTAACAGGTCAGTAGTTGTAGGTTTAATTTTTTTCTACCAAAAGTTGCACATTTATGGTGTGCATAGCTGTTGTGCATGTGTGAAGGCTTTGTTTTTAGAAGATTGCTAAAGACGTATGCCCAATCTTGTCTTTTGTTGCAGTTACAATCCCCTTCTACCTGCTAGGGGTTTTCCACCTGGGGTTCGTGAACCCTAAACAGTAGTGGGTGTGCCCCAAGGGGTACTAGGGATCTTTTTAGGAGGTACAACATCCTTGCCAAACTTACATCACTTTGCTGGAAATGAGCGGTGTGGACTGCAAGTTATCAGCAAAGCCAACAGGTGACAAGACCATTTGTTTCTGTGCCAATGTGTTTCACCTTTCATGCCATAAGGTGATTGAAATTGCAGGTAGAAGGAGGTCATTCTGGTTCAAATTTATATCAGTGACCGGAAGTGCCCTAAGGCTAAACCCTTTTCTGCCTTACCTTTCTCCCCATAACTCTAACTGTATTTACTTCCTTTCAGTACTAGCCTTGACTTGGAGTCACTGATTCTAAACTAGAGCTTTAACACTTACCCAGCAAACTTGCATACATTCACACAGTGAATGGGAATTGGCATGGGGTCACGTGACCCACTACCCCCATTTTTTATAATTATTAATATCGCTTGTTTGATATTGCCTGTGGTATGTACATAACTTTTGTATGTAAAATGGCCTAAGGCAGGGGTTTTCAATTTGTCAATCTGTAGTAAATTTGCAAAGGTAGTATTTTTTTCTTTATAATGGGTATGCATCGTAGGTCATGTATACTCCAGCTGTACACCGATGAAAAAGGCTGGAATCCCCTGCCTTATACTGGACCAGTTAACCATTTAAAACACAATATTACAACCCAACAACCTATTAAGTTATGAAACTAAAAATATCAATCTACCGCAATAGATCATCTCTTCCAGACCTCAACTCTCTTTTGAGCAGAAGTAAAAGATAAATGACGTAATATAGAATCTTCCACTACCTCGGAAAGGAAAGTATTTTCAATAAGCTTTGCATTCTTATTGCCTTTGCCAAGTTCTTGCTGCAAAAAATATTTATCTTCATACCAAAAACATGGAATTACATTGAACCCTTTTAAAAGGGATTGTTAATCAGAGCTTTTTCTTTTATCTTTTGATCTTTGTAAGCTGTTTGACATTAGAAACTCATCATGGTACCAATACATCATTTTGCCCAAGCTGAAAGCACTTTTGTGTCTTTTTTATAACCTTTGTTTCATCCTGAGTTGAAATTCTAGTCAGGAAAAAAATACTTTTTTGTAAAGCAGGAAACCTATCTTTCCCAACAATGATTTAGAACACTTGGTTTGTGGTAAATGTGCTTCATTTATGAAATGTAAATGTGCTGTCTCCAGCTCCTTGTATACTGTATCGTGGTCAATTCCTTTGTTTTAACTTTGCATCAGCTATGTGGAGTTGCAATAACGAGTGGTGTAAATTCGGAATGACATTTTAGAACAGGGGAGGTGAACCTCCGGCCCGCCAGGCTATTTCATCCGGCCCTCGAGGTTATTCACAAATATAAATTCAGCATCACTTGAAAAGCAATTGACAATAATCTTTTAGCCCACGGTGTCCACCGCTTATCCTGGTTATGCAGTACCACTAACAGTATATATTACGAAAATCCTATGCACAATGTAAAATGCCAACCGTTTCGCTAGACATAAATCAGGTGCAGAATCCTTTTACCTCTGGAAGTAACAGAAGCTTAACGTGGCCGATAGGCCACATAACATTGTACAGAATTACACTATCACATGTGTAGGTCTATCTATCAGAGTAGGAAACTCAGTGAGCTTTGTATCTATTCCTGCAGATTAGGGAAGGGGTGGGGGGGGGTAGAACTGTACCTCCGACAGAAGAGTGAATAAAACGTCAGAAAGTGGGTAATTTTGGAATGTAAAATAAGGAAAAATAAAGTTGGTTAAAAAACGCAGTTTTTTTTAGGCGCGCTTCGCGCGCACTTTTCATATGTGCTCATACATTGTTATTTCATACATAAGTAAAAAGACAAATGGTCATATCGTGATGCTTCTGGTCTGTGTGGCCTTGCACATTCTATGTCATTTAAAGGTAGTGGATGAAAATTCTATTACCTACAAATTAGTACGAATTGCAGAGTTTCCGGGGGCTTTGCACCAGTTCTTGCCTAGACTTTCAAACCTTGGCCTGTGCTCTGTGGGTAAAGCTTATTACGTACACTCTCTCTGTGTGCGGCCCGCGAGTGGATTATGACCTTCAAAACGGCCCGTCAGAGAGAAAAAAAGGTTCCCCATCCCTGTTTTACACTATCAACTGTGTCTGTATTGGACATTTCGGAAGTTACTTAAAACACTTTCCTTCTTTACTGTTACCCGTTGTTAACAAATTTTGTGCCATTTGTGTAACCTGAATATTACTCTCCTAAAATTAGCTAAAGGTTGAAAACTGACGCTGTATTGGCCGGCCCTGCTCCACCTGCCTGACTTCCAAAAGAGAAGTTCTTAACACCTCCACCACCTCCCCCCCCCCCCCGCGGCGAACGTCCTCTGTACGCCCACGGTGAACAAAGGATTTTGGTCCTCTTCCCATCGATACACTAACAAAATTTCAAACTACCCGAAAAGGCAAATGTGAGGTCAAAATTCATCTCGGGGTCGTCTTTTCGAATGAATTGTGGATATCTACTTAATTGGATTCTATAACATAAGTTCTAAAAATATGAAAACTTTTGCTCTCTCCGCGCTCCTTTACCGTCAATTGCAAGCCGTTTCGACTATGCCGTCCCAAACGAATTCGAATTACACAACAGCAAATGATTTAAGGTTGTTGCCTTTTGCTTAGGTGATTAGAAAGAAACACAGGATGTCGAAAAGGCGAAGAACGGAGGTTCTTTCCGCCTTTCCCCAACTCATTGAAAGACTGATATTTTAATGAGAATGAAATGCTTTAGCCAATTACCTGGGATTCGTAATTTACACTTAAGCTATTTTGTTACGATATTAAAATTGTCTCAGTGCAGAGCCTTTATGCAATAGTTATCTTGGAAAATAATTCCTCGTTCAAAATTTTCAGGCAGCTACATTTCACACAACTGTCACCGTTCACACCTATGCATTTTGAATCTATCGGAAAACTGCAGCGATCGGAAGTTCCCAACGGTATTTACATCCACAAAGGTCAGATTTGACCCAAAAATTTTCAAAATACGACCTCAAAATTTTCGAAATCAAACTCAAAATTGTCAAAATATGAGCTCAAAATTCTCAGCCCTCTTAGCGCGCTGTAGGTTTTCTCTCCCCTCTTCTCTCATTGTTAGGTCTCATAGGTGTACGAAACAAGGGGAAGGGGGAAGCCCTCCCCCCCATTCCCAAACTTAGGGCTAAAAAATTTTGCTCCATTCTTTATGAGCTTTAGAATGCACGACGTAGACTACTCCGGAAGTTGTTACGTTGTCGTTTTGAGCTGAACGCGAAATGCTATACCACGTTGTCAAGGTGAATTTCAGATAAAGCTGTACGTTGAATTAACCGCATGCGCTTGGCACAGGAGTTGACCTCATTTCTTTGTAGACAAGGACCGCGTCGTACAATCATAAGCTTCATGGAATCGCGATACTGTCTAGTGCCTCCCTTTGTAGTGTCTCTGCAATACAGCCTGTGACTCTTCGATAGTCGTCTGCTTCCATATTGAGTCGTAGCGACTTTAGTGTATGAGATTAGCTGTCATGCATGGTCCATTTTTATCTACCCGGCCCACAGATTGCCCCTCCTCCCCCAATAGTTTTCAACGGGGTAGACATAGAAACGGACTTCTTTAACGACAGACTGACATGTAATGTACAACTTTTACTTGGTAAAACTTTCATAAAACGTACTATATATGCTGGTCCCGCTAGCGGTCGTTGCCTAGATGCCACGGGAAACCTTCCGCGGCCGCGGTCCTGTCCAATAAGCCCCAGGCCCTTGAGAAAATTCTCTGCGTATCCTCTTGCCGGAGCAGCTTTGACCATTCCAATCTGTCAGTTTGGCATTTATGCCCTCCTCCCAACTTTTCAGTTTGGATTGAAGCCCTTTGTTTTGAGCTGTGTATCAGTTAATAGTATAAATGCAAAGTGAGTATGGTGAAATTCCATGAATTCCATGAAATTCTAATGCATACAAGCAATTGTAAAGGATTATGTGGAGTTTCTATAGATAGTGCCAATAGGTCTCCCAAAGGTACTTATTCTAACACCTCCGTCTCCCAACTGTACTCTTTAGGGTTTGAAAATATTAGGGAGACAAAACTTACACCTAAAATGCTGCATATCTCTTACCGTCTGGCACATTCGACGCAATCCCCTCGCAACATGATAAACTATACGTAGCATTTATTATCACGTGAAAAACGACCTGTCTATGCATCCTTTCGTTGTTTTATGTCCATTTATCGAAATGTCTCCCTTAATGAATATTAAGTACAATTTAGCGTTTTATATTGTACTTTTGGGAGACATGCCACTAGGGAGACATTTCGATAAATGGACATAAAACAACGATGTTTCATTGTCGTCATTTTATCGTTATATGTATATATATATATATATATATATATATATATATATATATATATATGTATATATGTATGTATATATATATATATATATATATATATATATATATATATATATATATATATATATATATATATATATATATATATATATATATATATATATATATATATATATATATAGGTCGAACGTGGTAAGATCGACTGTAAATGTAGGTCGAAGAGTAAGTAACTGATTCGATCTGAATTAAATTCAACCCAAGTACTGGCATAGCCTTTTGAACAAGGGAAGAATGAAAGAAGAAACCAGAAGGAAAATTGAGCCACGCGGGTTTGAACCCGCGGAGGGAAAATTGTAGCGTGCGGTATTTGTACCTTGGTTCAAGCCGAGAATCACGTTAGTCACGGTGGTGCAGTGGTTAAGGCAGTCGCCCGGACAGCGACTGTCCTGGGTTCAAACCCGCGTGGCTCAATTTTCCTTCTGGTTTCTTCTTTCATTCTTCCCTTGTTCAAAAGGCTATGCCAGTACTTGGGTTGAATTTAATTCAGATCGAATCAGTTACTTACTCTTCGACCTATATATATATATATATATATATATATATATATATATATATATATATATATATATATATATATATATATATATATATAACCGATAAAATGACGACAATGAAACACAAAGTCAATACTGTCATACGAAGTACAAAATGAGCATATAATTGAGCTTGGAAATTTTCGGTTTCCCTGGAACCTTCTTCAGCCAAGATAGATTAAGACTAATGCACGCAAGAGTAAATTTAAGGTAAATGGACAGATAATGATGAACAGACAACAAAGTAAACAAGCATGAATCGCTCAAGAAGCATTGTAGAATGTGTAATGGTTGAGAGGGCTCAAATCTATTGAGCCCGTTGGTGTGTGTATTGAATTTAAGGATAAAGCTAAGTTCTGTATGTTTGCGGTGTCGAGCAGAATGAAAGTTTGAACCAAGCAAGACACATTTCAAAGTTTGGAGGGAGTGATTGGCCAGTGTAAAGAGTTCGGCCACTAGAAAACCGCGTGTATTGTCGCGGATAGACTTCTTATGATTGTTAAACCTACAGCGAAATTTAGTACCAGTTTCACCAGCATAGAGACCACATGTTCACATAGTATAATAGAGTAAATAGACAAGGGTGTTGGCCCTCCGTCAACCCCCCCCCCCCCAATATTCGTCAATTGATTATGTCTTCGAAACTTTGACCTTTCAAACCACCGCTAGGAAACGTTCCTTGTCATAAACCCCGGTGCCAAACTTGTGAGCACATGTCCCTGAGTTCACCTATTTGCCTTCCTAACTTAAAATTTCCCATTAGACCCCCCCCCCCCCCATCTTGACTGTGATTCTCAGAATGTGGTCTTTTTACTCTATTGTATTTGTATTTGTAACTGAAAGGGGTGCAAAAGAAAAAAGAACCCTTAAACGGTTAAAGTTTCAACAATACAAAGTAAATCAGCGTAACAAAAGATGATATACATCTGTAAAAATCGAAGTTAAATAATAGCGTCCAGTTAATGTTAATCAGTTTTGATAGTCTGTCAAAATGATGCTTGGTTAGTGATCTGTTTACGGCATTCTGGGAGTTTGTCGCGTACGGTATCAGTTTAGGTTAGTCGGAAGACTATGGTATTATCAATTCATGCGTTTCCAGTTTTCGTTAAGTAAAGCAAGTTAGGCTTAGCCCATACAGATTACAGTGAACCCACGTACTGTACTTTACATTTTAAACAAGTTGCTAGATAAATGACATGTGGATCGTACGAGAAAGATCATCAACGATTTGGTATCTTCTACCTGTGCTCATGCTAGTGAAATGTTTACTGTCGTCTACTGTCACCTGCTGCTACTCAATTCAAGGTTAGATTTCGAAACCACAAGTCTGATCTCATCCACAACAAAGTAAGATGTGAATTAGCTGTGCATTTTAATTCTAATCCACATACGATCAACAAAATTCGTTTCATTGGCATCGAAAAAATTCATAGCACCAACAAGGTGGACATAATCTTAACTAAAAGAGAAGCTTACTAGATGGCTCAGCTGTGTACCGTCCGTCCCTTTGGTCTCAATAAAAGAAAGGAATTTAATTCACACAAAAGGGTAAGTTACATAAACTAATCCCTTGCCCGCCCTCTCCTATCAGCCTAACTTGTAATCCTTTTTAAAACCGTTTTGAGTTTGTCTTGCCTCTTTTATTTCTGCCCGTCTGCTTTAACTACTTTTTTTATTTAGTGTTCTACAGTTTTTACTAATTTTAAGCTCTTTGGGAAGTTGCCAGCCTTTATTCGCTTTGAGATTCTTACCTTTTATCACTGTAACGCTCAAGCATTTATGAAGCTTTTACTTGCTCAAGTCGTAAGTTTGCCTCTCATAACAGTTATGCCTGCTTTGTATCAGTTTGGCTGAAGGTTGATTAAAAACCGAACGCTCCAAGCCACTGCATCCGGTTGTGGAGCTTGTTTAAGCGGGGGGATAATGAGGTTACCCTTTACCACAACTGCCTCCGGGGCACCCTTGGGCAAGGTGCACCTGCATTTGCTCTGTGCTTTTTACGTGTTGTTGCCTTCAGGCGTGAAGTTGCCTTTGGGGGTGGGGTCGCCTTCGGGTGTGTGTTGCTGCCTTCTGGCGTGTGTTGTTTTCCTGTTCGTAAATAGTCTTGTGTGGTGGATAGGCTGGGGGTGTCGTATATGTTGACCACAGAAATTTTGTTTTGCTAGCTTAGTGTAAGGTAACTTTGTAAATGATTGTGAGTGGTTCATGGTTGTGTTCTTGCCGGTCCGGATTTGGTTCTTCCTGTTTGATAGTGTCCGTTTCTATGCACTTAAAAAGCCGGTGCAAGTCCATCTTTTTAGCGTGTGGTTGACTTTCACCATTTACTTTATTCTTATTATATATTATATATATATATCTTCAGATCGGTCCATCCGTTAACCTGCCATAGATATTTTTCAGCAACATGTTAACCCTTGCAATAAGTTAATCTTTCAAAGGTTAACATTAGTTTGTGTGTCCGTTACATGAGATCTACGGGTAATTGTGGTAAACATTTGGCTTAAATTTATTAGTTACCATCTATACCCTTTTATTATGCCAAAACTTGATCCGAAATTTTTAGTCACCATGGAGATGTTTTGAAGCAAATATTGCGAATTTCTGGCGCGTATATAAGCCTTCTGAAGTATATCCCCATCCTTTGAACGCTTATAATTTTTCAGATATGCCGTATTAATGTACGAAATTTGGTGTGGATATTCTTCATTCATCAATCTTACTATGTCGGTACTTTTTTTTAAAAAATTTTATTATTACTACTGACTGACATACTGATACAAAAAATGTTAACATTTGGACTGATCTGTAGAAAAACATGAATGGTTAACATTTGGCCGGATTGGGAGGTATATATATATATATATATATATATATATAAATATATATTTATATATATATACATATATATATATATATATATATATATATATATATATATATATATATATATATATTTATATATCGTAAAACAGGAAACAAATAAATGCATCACTAGTTGACTTTAAAGAGTACAAAATAACCCAAGGTTTAATTCGAAATTTTCGGTTCCCCTGGAACCTTCGTCAGCGAGATCAGACAGTAAAGTAAGTATAATAATTAACTTAGCCAACAGTGGAGATACAGCTTAAAAACACAAGATGATAAGTGATGAAAAGGTGTAAATAAGTGGAATAAACAATTACGTTATCTGATAAAAGTGTACTGATTCAAAACACCGAGGTATTTGTTTAGCCCCGTGATGTGTGGATTGGATTTTTCAAAATCCAATTAAGTTCGGCGGACTTGCGGTTTTCAGTACAAACGAAATTGCTTGCAATGAGGGTGACTTTAAGATTATCAAGTGAGTGGCGGGGAAGATTAAAGTGCTCCGCTACGGGGAAACCTGGAGTGTTATCACGAATAGACTTTTTATGGTTGTTAAACCTAAAGCGAAAGGAAGTCTTGGTTTCACCTACGTAAAGACCCTCATTACAAAAATTACAGTGAAAAATGTAACAACATTACAAGCTTTAGGTTTAACAAGTTTTTCAGTGTTTGACTCCCGGTCACTCCAGATGACCTTTGATCTCTACCAACAACAAAAGTGCACACCTTGTAACTAACTACGAAATCTATCCAAGCTTCCTGCCTTGAGATACCGTGTAAAAAGATTTTCAGTGTTTGACCCTCGGTGACAACAGATGACCTTTAGAGGTCCAAAAACATAGAAAAAATAGCATTCATCCCACCATAACCCATCTACATACTAAGTATGAAATCTATCCAAGCTTCTTAACTTGAGACGTGTTAACAAGTTTTCAGTGTTTGACTGCAGGTAACCCCAGATGACTTTTGACCTCCACCAAAAGCGATAGCATTCGTCTTCTCACCATAACGCATCTACATACCAAGTATGGAATCTATCCAAGTTTCCTACCTTGAGATATCGTGCTAGCAAGGTTTTCGGTGTTTGACCCCTGGTGACCTTTGACCTCCACCCAAAACAATAGGACACAACTTCTCACTATGGCAGATCTATATACCAAGTTTCAGTTACGTCCAATTTTCCCATGTTGAGTTACAGCGTACCCAAGCAAGTGTCACAGACACATACACACACGTCAAGCTGACTACATAAGTTCCTTTTGCTATCGCAAGGAACCAAAAATCAGAAATCTTGGGAACCATATTCCTAATTGGAATGTGCTGAAGGCAGGTGGTGGTGAGCTAATTCTAGAGACCAAGGGAAGAAGTGGAAGCCAGTCAGAATGTTCCATGCCCAACATGGTACGGTTACTTCGCAAGACGATACCTTTCGAAAAACAAATGGGCGGGGGGGGGGGGGGGCGGTAAATGGGCGGTTAAAGGCAGCATCTCTCCTATTGCTTGGCCCAGCTAACGTCCACTCGGCCCTTAGAGCTCTGTTACACAAACTAAGAGATGATGTATTTCGCTGCATCAAGAGCGATGATCTTATAATTCAGTTGGCCAGGAAGGAGTTTCATAAGTCGGGCCATGATCATGACCAGAAAAGCTATATTTGCATATTTGCAAAAAAACTTCACAATGTAAGTGGTGAAATATGGAGCCCTTGGCCTCATTCACCCTGGCAAATATCAGGATGTGGTTAGTGCTGCGAGGATAGATACAGGGTTTGATTACCACAGACACCTTTACAAATCCTCAAGCTTTGCTCTGAAACTGGGGTACACCTTAAAAAAAGGTGCTCTGATCATGGAAAGCAATGCACTACCAGATGATGGACGTGTTGTGAAGCTGTCAACGGATTTTTATCCGCTGTGTGAGATGAAGTGGACTGATGATGTCGCCATGCATGCACACCGCTTTTTGCGTGAAGCTAAAAGGAACAACACCATGACTCTCCCTCTGGCAGAAGACATGGTGTGTCTTACAGGAAATTTGAGCAAAAACTGGCGTAGAAGAAAAGAAAAATCTCCTCCAAGGAAAATCTGAGGTGCTATCATGTTGGAAACAGCTAAATGAGATTACGCATGGGGGAAGTTTCAAGGATGAAAACAGGACTATGCATAGCGAGCGGTGCTTTGCCCCAGATGTGTACTACGTACCTGATGGGCTTAGCAATTTCGAAAAACAACTTTGCGAGCAGTTTAAGCGAGTCGAAATAGTTGGAAAGAAGGGAAACACTGTCACTGTTCTGCTAACTGCTGGCATGAAAGAGTGTGTTGACTTGCGTCTTGAGAAGAGAAAGGATATTGGCATCCGTGAAAACAACATTTCCTTGTCAATCTGAAGACAGTGAGGGCCACGTTTCTGCAGCTGACTGTATTCAAAAGTTTGCTGTACTGAGTGGAGCCAAAAATCCGACACACCTGCGATCACCGAACCTGCGAAAACAAATTGCCACCATAAGCCAAGTCTTCAATCTTCGTGATAACGTATTAGAAATTTGGGCAGTTTATGGGCCATGATGTTCGGGTCTACCGAGAATTTGACCACCTTCCAGAATCAACGGAATAAATTGCAAAAGTGTCAAAGCTGCTTCTTTCCCTGGAGTAGGGTGAAACTCCAAAGTTAGCTGGCAAAACACTGGAGGAAAGTAACTTTAAAGAAGATGGTAATGGATGTCATTCAGCTGGGAATCAGCAAGGGGACGATAGTTTTGTAGTAGCATTTTAAACATTTATGAAAACTTACCCCCAGAGGTTATAAATTTTGATGTATAAAGGGGATAATGGGAATGGTAACTTCTGTTTTTACTGGACGTGGCTGTTCCACTTTTGCCTGCCTGATTAACTGCTCCACTTTTGCTAGACTTGGCTGCTGCACTTTTGCTAGACTTTACTGGTGTGCTCTCACCTTTGCTTTTGACTAAGTTTTCAAATGCTTTTGATCTAACTCTTCCCGTCTGAACAAACACCCTGTGGTATGAACTGCTTGGTAGGCTGGGGTTAATGCTGTCAGAATTGCCCGTGCAAACAACCTTGACTGTGGGCCAACTGAAATCTTCCCTGCATTACTATCACTTGTCTTACTATTGGCAGCCTGTGTCAAACTAGTAGTGGTACTTGGCTCACGGGTTCAATGTTGCACAGCTTTGATTTTCTTGGCAACAGTGATGATGTCTAAGGGAGCTTTCCTCTTTTTGCTAGAACTCTCTGAGTCACTGAAAAATCTCTGAGTGTTCCCCAGTTATCCAGTAGTTGGGCCACTGCCTTGCCCAAGGACAACTAGGGGGGGGGGGGGAGGGATAAATAAATGTGCAAATAATGTAAAAAGCCTTGCCTTAAAAATTAAAATATGAATACCACACTGCTCTAGGCTATTTTTAAATAGGACTAACCTAGCCTAAAACAATGCAGCATCTGGAAATTGCAAGACCCATAAGCCTACAAGAAAATTATCAAAATTATTATAAAGACTAGGCCCCAGTTTCCCTATGCCTAACAGGCCGAGCCTTACACAGTGTAACACAGAATCCAGGGCTTAAATTTAAGGCTAGGCCCCAATTTCCCTATGTTTAACAATTATTAGGCTAGGCTAAAGGCAAATTAGGAACAGCAGGCCTAGCGTAACTGTGTAACAGGCAAAACAGTGTAACAGGCAATCCGAGGCTTACTTTAGGCTAGGCTAACTTGACGGATCTTGATAATAGCCTACCCACCTGGTTGGATACATGTTTCAGAACTTTTCTGACTTCTTTTCCATGTTCTTCCTGGAGTATGATGATAGCCTGGTGCTGCAAATTACTCTTGTCGATGTAATGGCATATCCCCATTAAGAGCTCGTCAGCTTAATAAGCCAGAGAATTTCTACCTTTCTTGGCTGGATGCATACGATGACATGGACATCCCATTATATACAAGTTGGGATGTTTCTTTTTGATGTGTGTGGCAACATGCACCTTTGTGTTTCCCGATCATTACACTTGCGCTATCGATGGCAAAACTCAGTTTTTCCATGTCACTCAAGGATGTTAGCTCGTTGTCCAACAATGTGAATGTCTTCACTTGTTGACCTATCTGCACATTCTTTTATTGAAAGCAATTCTGTAACCACCTGGCCTGTACTCTCACCGTATGTTTGTTATAGTTTTGCCGCATCCATGTCCGTACTACCATCTGTGGGAAAGCTGAATGGCTTCTTCATGCCTTCAGCAAGATTGTGTGAATCTTCTCGGGACAGGTAGTTTACTATACGTGAAGTCTTTAGTCCTTCGCAACACCAATTTGAATACTGTTTTCCACCAAGAAGTCCGTAAATGCAACTTCTGTCCGTACCATCGAAAGAGCAAACTCACCCCTCTTCACATATTATGTGATCTTACGTGGACTGTACCTCTGACTTCTCTAATGCTTTTTCCGTTGCTGCATGGGTTTCAAGTCTTTCAAACCTCCATATCCTATGCTCATATTACACCGACAAGTCTTGCATAAGGCAAAATTCTCTCCTCTTTGTGATGATGCAGTCCATGGAAATTTCTCTTTATATTCATTTTTAAATTTTTGCAAGCGCCTAGATGCTTTAGTCTTTTTTATTAGATTTCAATAACAGAATGAAAATGTTCCGTATCAAACAGTCGAATAATCACGGGCAACACGATTGCGTATCCTACACTGACTGTGTAGTTATTGCCGCTTTCAACATAGCCTAGGCCCCCAGCCTAACTGCGTATCAGTGCACAAATTCACCACAAAGCACCAGTCCACTAAGCCTAACGCTTAACACTCAGTTTCCCATCACTCCATTATCGGTAATACTAATCACCCAAGTAACTTTTTTCGGTGATGTAAATAATTTTGGTTGTATAAATTCAGCCACTTTTTACTCCGAAAGCAATTGATTATATAGCGATCCAAATCTGAGGGACAAAATCCCAAACTTCAGTGAACAGTTAAGTTCCACACGAACGAAAGTTGGCATGCGGGTGATGATATTCAATTTGCAAGCGCTCAGGATTTTTTTTCTCGCAGTAGAATTATGAGCGCTGGTTAATTACAATATGAGTATAAGGATGCTTCATACAACAGCTGGTCTATAACAACTATTTTGTTTTGACCTAAGTTTCCTTATTTAATGATGTATTTATTTTTTCCATATATTTAAAAACCGGAATGTTCCGAATTTCAGTGACTTCACAACTAATAGAATGGAACAATTCCGGAAAAACCGGAACAGTTGGCAGGTATGTAAATGACATCACTAATCTGTGACTAAAGGCTTATTTTCAGATAGCCCTATGAGGACCAGTATGATTTGAGTATGACCTTGATGTGAGGTATAATGCACAATTTAGGCAGTGCCGTTATCGAGTAAACCCTACAGGCCAACCACATCTCCGTGACGAAGCACGTATGTGCTGTATGAAATCTATTAAGCATATGAAAGATAACATTATCCCTAATACATTGTATAGAATTTGATTTTTGTTTGAATTTATCTGGTACTGAAAATTTTGTGGCTCTATGCTAATCGCCTTATCATGTCACGCTTTCTGAATTATTTAAACCATGTGCCCGCAAAAATTGCCATGTACTTCAAAGTATGTTGGTAGCCTATGTTGTGCCATTGATAATGTACCTTCGTCTGTAGCAATGTAATGTGTATATTGTAGTTATGACTATAATGTTAAAAAATATTACATAAAGTTTTGTTCTAGACGCCCAAAACTTCCTTCAAGAGGGGGAGTGTTACAAGGCACTTACTAGGACAACCAGGTCAGAGGTTTGAACTCGGGTCCTATAACCGACTTTAATTTTCAATTCGCATGAGCTACATTGTTGGAGTAAGTTCTGCAGCCGTCTTACGTGGTTAGAAAAAGAACATTTCGCTATGGTACATTGTGGCGAACGCTTAGATGTATTCTCTAATCTTCCAGCACATTGTGTCGGATGCTTACACGAATCAGCTTGAATCTTCTACTGCATTCGTCGACTAGAATGTTCTAGTCTGCCTGTAACTGACATACACGAGCAACAATGCTGCAACGCTCAACCCTAGTGGTAGGGAGCATACCGGTTTTCACATATATACCAGTACCAACAGTACCGGTAATGAAAATACCGAATATATTTGTGTGGTTATTATTACCGGTTCCTGATAAAACTACCAGTACTTTTCTTTTGTTCCAAAAGAAAATTACTGTTCTTCTTTTAGGTCACGATTTGCGGCACTGTCAAGATTAAAATATTCCACACAAATATCTCTCCCCAAAATGTAATCAACTTTCCATCTTTGGTATCAACTACCACATGTGGTATACACTGTTTACCTACCACTTGGACCGTGTCAGGGATAAATCTTTAAAGCTTCATGCAGTTCATCTCCTTATGTAAGGGCAGGGATCAGAAACTAGACTGCCATAATGCATAAATGCAACCAGTTTGTGTAGGGCAGTTGCATAACCAATATAAAGGAATCTACAGTATCAATGTCTTCACTCCCCTCTTCCCCCCTCTCCCCTCTCCCGTGAAAGTGATGAGCGAAAAACGAAGTATTGGATAAACATTACACCATTTGAAGTTGAAATGTTGCTTAGTAGTGTTGATTTGTGAACCGTACTTTAAAATTGAAATTATTCCAAATTCTACCATTGATTCCCTCATCACTATGACAGGCTGTCAACTCTGTTTTACATTCATTGGAATAAAGAGCTAAGCATTTTGCCATATTTCATAAGGTGGACCCTTGGGTCCATACTTGGCCATTGACCCAAAATTCATGAAGACCCTGAAGGTACCACTAACGGAGTAGGGCCCACATGGAATCTTGGACGAAAACTTTCAGAATACCACAAACAGATCACTAACCAAGCATCATTATAACAGGCCGTCAACTCTGTTTAACAATAACTGGAGGAAAAGTTCATCACTTTGCAATATTTCACAAAATGGATCCTGTTGGGCACTTGACCCCACATTCCTGAACCCCTGAAGACAGCACTAACCAAGTATCATTATGACAACCCATTAAAATTGTTCAAGAGAATCTGTAGAAGTACGCAGTTTGAAGAATTTCACACGAATGCGACATAGGGCCCACACGGGCCTTGGACCAAAACTTTCAGACACAGATCACTAAGCATCATTATGACAGGCCGTCAACTCTTTAACATTAAACGGAGGAGGGGATAAACATTTTGCAAATCTCACAAAATGGACCCTACGGCCCATCTTGGATATTGGACCCAAAATTCCTGAACACCCTGAAGGCAAAACTAACAGAGTATCATTATGACACACCATCATCACTGAACAAGGGAATCTGTAGAAGAAACATTTTGAAGAATTTCACAAAATGGGCCATAGGGCCCACACGGGACCTTGGACAAAACCTTTCAGGAAACCATACACAGATTACTAACCAATCATCATTATGACAGGCCCTCAACTCTTTAAAATCAACTGGAGGGGTTAAACATTTTGCAAATTTCACAAAATGAACCCTACGGCCCACCTTGGGTCATGGACCCAAAATTCCTGAACACCCTGAAGGCACCACTAACAGAGTATCATTTTGACAAACCATCATCACTGTACAAGATAATCTGTAGAAGAAACATTTTGAAGAGTTTCACAAAACAAGGGCCCAAAAAGTCCTGCACACCTCAAATTGCCCACCACCCAAGGAACATTGTGTTCAAGTTTCAAGCAAATCCATGAAAGCATGTGGGAGTAGAGACCTTTTGAAAAGTGAGACCGACATTTTCTCCCCCTACAGTATAACATAAGCTCTACCCACACGTGGGTTGAGCTAATAAATATGGACTCGCAAGATACTCGGTAGAGACAAATACAACAGCTAACAACCTAACGTTACTCGAGAAGGACATTCAATAAGTTAAGCGAGTATAAAGTATTTGAGAGGAGACTGAAAGGCCACCGGAACGCTGTATTTTACCTGTAACAGACTTCTTTGTTTCGCTAGTTACTGTAGCCGACTACTGTCATGTTGTAAGAACGACTGCAATAACCGGTCTAATTGTATTGACCTTTGACCATAACTCGTGAAGCATGGAGCGTAACAACAATAAATAATCAGGTCAATCGTAAAGTCCTTTCTTCGTGATCTTTATTCATATTTGAATGTGTGCTTAGAACATTACAATGGCGACGAGGACAAAAGCCACTCTCATCAATTTGTGTGAGTTTTAACTGTTAAAACTGAAGGATTTCGTTGATATCGAAGGGTAAGAAATGTCTGTGCACAGCATCGCTGCCCAACGCCACAAAAAAAAAAAAAAAAAAAAAAAAAAAAAAAAATTCTACTCAACGCAGTTTACAACTATTGAACTGTAACATTAGTAAACTGTAAATAAAGTATCAGGAGCAGCTATGGCAGGCTTCAGGTTACCAGCTCCGTCACCGATAGAGCTGTCTGACAGAAATCTGACAGAAATCTGTCGAAAGCGTGCACAAAATTCCACCAGAACTTCACTAATTTCGATATAGCAACGGGAATTTAAGAGAAAGGTGATGTTATTCGTATAGCGACTTTTTTTTATCAGTCATAGGACAAGAAGCGGTTGATACCTTCAACACGTTCATTTTCCCTACTGGCGATGTTAGTTAGATAGGGTTTAACGACACACCAACACGATTGTGTTATATAGTGTCAGCAAGTAAAAAAAAGTAAAAGTAAAATTTGGGAGAAGGTTAGCTAAAAAGGGCAAGGATGGGGCAAAATCCTATTTGTAGTGTCAACACGAAAGCAAGCGAGGGAGTCATGTCAAAACGTCCTATAAAGTTTACTTTCCTTGAGAAAGTCCAGGATGAGAAAAGGGTCTGTCTGTTGTAATAACGTCTTCAGGTCTGGCACAGTGTAGTACTTCTGACGAATATGAGAGTATTCACAACAGTCTACGAGAATGTGACTGACGGTGACAGCACAATCACATGGGATACAATATGGTCTCTCATCACCATGGAGTAAGTAGGAATGGGTAAGGTAAGTGTGACCGATACGAGCCCTAGTCAGAGCTAAATCGTCTCGTCGCTTTCTGGGGACTGCATTACTCACAGTCTCGACCGTTGGTTTAACTCGGTACAATTTGTTCTCTGGGAAAGAATCCCACAGTTCCTCACTGGCGACGAGACCAAATTCGAGAAAGTCATCGAGTTAGATGGGATTTTACGACACACCAACACGATTGTGTTATACAGTGTCATCTAGAAAAGAAAAGGTGCGATGCTGGGGTAAAATAAACTTAAAAAGGCGGGGTCAAATTCCACTAAAAGGTCCTGGCAAATGCGGGAGTCGTGTCAAAAATTTCTATACAGTTTACTTTCCTTGAGAAAGTCCAAAATAAGGGAAGGGTCTGTCTGTTCAAATAAAGTTTTCAGGTCTGGCACAGCGTAGTATTTCTGGCGAATATGGGAGTATTCAAAACAGCCAACGTGAATGTGACTGACGGTGACAGCACAATCACAGGGTATACAATATGGTTTCTCATCGAAAGTACCGTAAAGGCAAGAAGAATACATCATATGAAAGGTATATGTTTAACTGTCGTAATCAGCAGGCATGTGAAAACATAGATTCCTTTGTGACTGCATTGAAAGCACTTGCAGAATCATGTGAATTTGGTGAGTTTAAAGGACTCACTGATCTTAGATAGAGTAATCCTAGGCATCTCAGACAGACGGTTAAAGCAACAGCTGCTAAGGACAGAGGTCCTAACTTTAGACAAAGCAATAGGAATAATTCGCACTGCTGCTGCAGCTTCTGCACAACTTGATCACATGACTAGTTGAGTCATCAAAGGTACATGCGCTAAGCAAGCATTCTCAAAATCGTTCAGGCAAACCAACGTACACTCATGCCAATAGGCCTAAGCGTTCAACTGGCTCAAGTTCACGAAACAAATCCTCACAAAAGGGCATCTGCCGTAATTGTGGTGGTGCATTTCCCAATGATGGTGATTGTCCAGCCAAAGGGAAACGTTGCAATTTTTGCAAAAAGCTTAACCACTTTTCCAAAGTATGAAGGAGCCGCCTTAAATCAGAACCTGAACAAGCAAATACCATACAGCAAAATCAAATTGAGAATCCTGATAGTGATTCGGAATACACTTTTGAAGTTAACCCTAGTGTCTCAAGAGCCAAGAGGCCTAACATTAATATTGATATTGCAGGCACAATCATACCAGCAGTAATTGATACTGGAGCTACAGTTAATGTTATGAGTGAAGATACCTATCAGTCCTTACAGGTAACACTTGTTCTCCAACATGAGACAATTAACATCTATGCCTATGGTCCCAAAAAGCCCCTAACGGTCATCGGTAAATTTAATGTTGATACCACATACAAAGATAACACTGTTAATTCGGAATTTTATGTGGCGAAAGGTGTATTAGACACATTAGTAAGCTTCACCACAGCGGAAGCCTTAAATTTAGTACTATCTGCTACAATGTCAGTACAGGTACATCCCTAAACAAAATTCTTGATGATTACAGTGACATTTTTGAAGGGATTGGTAAACAAGCTGATACAACATGTAAGTTACATGTCAACAGTGATGTTACCACAGTATCACAACTACATCGTAGGGCCCCCTTCAAAGTACGAAAGAAGGCGGAAGCAGAACTGAAACGCTTAAAATCACTAGATATTATTGAACCAGTTAAAGATACTCCTACACCATGTGTATCTTCAATTCGTGTAGTAACCAAGCCCACAAGGCCAAATGAGATCAGGCTATGCGTGGACATGCGTGCTCCCAATAAGGCAATGCAGAGAGAACGGCATGTTACCCCAACAATCGATGACATAATAGCTAATCTCAATGGCGCTACTATCTTCTCGAAGCTAGATCTTAATAACGGATACCATAACGTGAAAGACACTATATAACACGCATGTGTTGATGTGGAGTTAAACATCTACCTACCTACCTATCTGGAGTTGTTATCAGAAAGTATTGATGTAGCTGAAGGAAAACATTAAAGTTTGATGTAATAAATAGTTACCATGATTCGGTCAAAAACACAACTCGTAAACTCTAAAGGGGTATAGCTTAAAAGCCTTTGTGGAAATATAAGGGGGCACGCGCACCCAGTCTGCATGCCGGTGCCACTGAGGAATGGAGTGTAGACCGTGGCGATCGCGGCAGAAGCGGCCCGAAATTTTGCATTAGAACTGTTGTATTATCCAATCCACCGTTGACCAACCCAAATACGATTGATGACGGTATGAAAGAACGATTCAATAGCACTGAAGACAGAAGTGCAGGAAGCGAACGGACCTTATAGAAATTAGGGGAAAAAATTTGATCGATAAAGATTAAAATACATCCATTATTCGTTCAAACTATACCTGATTGCGTACACCCTGCAGATAGAGGATGGGCAACTAGGACAAGATGTACGTTTGATTTACCAATAAGTATCTTAGACCAGGGAGTCGTTAGGAACTTCCATGTAATTTTATTTCCCTTCTATATAATACTCATAACATATACAGTGCGAATAGTGAAGAAAAAAGAGGCAGGGCGTGCCGAGAAATTATTTATTTCCATGACAAAAGTTGCAAAAATTGGGCTCTATTGTGCTAACGTAAACAATGAAAGGCAGACACGTCCAAGATAGAGCACAGTTAGCCTATAAAACTGTTCTACATTATCCAAAAGTGTTTTGTCCGGCAGGGGGCGGACAAGCTTAGAATGTTAGGCTAAATTGCTGATTAAACGAAACGAAACTTTGTTACCACAGTTTTTAATTCTATACTGCACGTCTGCACAAAAATTTTCTTCATATTACCCAAATTGTCACAATTATATATTTAGGGGGCTGCAGTTTTCCGTCTCAAACGAGATAAGGAAGTCGTCGGGTTGATGTTTTTTTTACTGTAGTGTATACGGCTTTCCGTCTGTCCATTGGGTCGGTGACGATGTGCCATGCGTTGCGCGGTGATCACGCACCTCAATTTTTTATGCATGATACATAAGAAAACAATCAGAAGTTGCATGGGCAGGTCAGGTTGGGTATGCCAGGCAACATATATGTATACCCTGGCCTATTCCCCATACGTGTTTAGCTTACGAATGGTGGGTGTCGATTTTCGAAAGGGATGCCAGATCTGATTAGAGTGCAAGGCAAAATTGAATTGACTAAATGTGAAACAAAATCCTGACTAGGCTAGCCTGCATTTCATTATTTTCCTGTGGAATATTTTTTCTGCCAAAATTGGTGATTTTTTTTCCTAACGATGGGAAACCAACCCATTTTTTCCGAATTGGAGCTGTAATTGCTGTGAAGTTTACTGTTTACATCTGTTTGAATAATGTTATTTCACCGTGAGATTTGAAATTTGGCCGTGAGATGATGCCTCAAACCGTGAGACTTACGGTGAAGCAGTGAAAGTTGGCAGGTATGCAAATTGTCGGCTCCCCCGTCCTTGCGCGTGTGACATTAATTACAGTCACCTCGGGATATACGTCTACGTTGCACAAAAAACAGTCAACAGCCTACCACGGGTTGTCACATCCAAACTTGGCGTATGCTATACCTCACTCCGTTAAAACCCAGAGTATATCAAAAAGAAAAAGAAAGAAAAAAAAAACCGATTAACGGTTCAATGTGTCACTATTATGCAAATCAACACTGTGCAATGTGTGAAGTAGTAAAATGAGTCTACGGGCACTGTAAATATTCATGAAAAGTTACGGACCGAACCGGCATGCTATTGCATTTAGTTTGCACCAAAATGGCGCTCGTGCGAAGTTTCCGACACCCCGAAAGGTGCACGGTTGTCAACACCAGGCTAGCTATGTATCGTATTTACAGTGTAAATACCGG